>JAFELO010002153.1:27745-59327 GCA_017140195.1 Eumaeus atala
GGAAAACATAAATAAGAAATTCGAATATCTATAGATTCTTTTGTTTCTTTTTAAATACAAAATTTTCAGACACATACTATATACATACTATCCACATGATAACTATAATTTTGGCATTTTTAATTATATATTTATAATTTCACAATCCTAAAAAAATACAAGTTATAAATATCGTTACCCTTATGACTTATGATACTTTAACTATAAAGTGTGAAAGTTCATTTAAAAAATATACCTGTCAGTGTCAACATTTCGGCCACAGAGACGCACAGCTAAAAAAATATTTAACAAAATAAGACTTAAAGTAAGATATTAAATGTACTGTGTATTACAAATCTAAGCCGCCTTTATCCCCTTATTATGACAATTGACAATTCAAGGAAAATACTTTTCTCCGGAGAAATTCTATTTAGTGATATTAGTCTTAGAACTATCTAAGAAGATTTAGTTTATGTAATACACCTTACATTATTTCGTTACACTTTAGAGATTATTTAGATATCTAAGAATTTTCACTTTTTAACATGTTGCTTTGGAATGTCAATGGTTACTGAAGAATCCGGGACAAGTCCTGAAAACGTGATTTACAAAGGTAATTGAAAATTGTTTTTATTTTAATTCTACAAAATAAGTAAAGAATATACGCTACCATAACAACAAATTCAATTTATGCCAGAACAACACCTGTCGGAATGGTTACTTGTCAATAATTTCTGCAGCTATATAAGGTTTATTTTGATATTTTGTTCACAGTCAGTGGAGCGCTATCACTTTAGATAACATGATATAGCCTACTGTTCATCAGATATAATCTACCTATTCAATGAAAACAAACTAAACAATCAAATTTTTCCTCTATATAATATTAGTATAGATATTTTAAATATTAGTATAGATATTTTAAAAAAATTAACTATAGAAAAATAATTAACAGTTGTATACGAGGAAGTGACGGCTATTCTGTATGTGGAACAGCATATACCCGCAGTTTTTGAGTTTCCAGTGGCCCACTTGAGGGGAGAAGTGTACCTGCACCACATTTGCGTTATGCAGATGTGTATGAACGCCGGCAGTCATCGAAAGGCTCCGATTGTTCGTTGCATCCTTATGCTTCGAAAAAACATAGAAAATGTATCCACAAAAAAAATGAAATGGTTTCTCACCTCATATCTATGTATTATTGTCGGTGTATTATACCTAGGGGTCTCGCTGTAGAAAAAAGGCCGCTTCATAGTGTTTTGCCCTAAAAAGAAAGATATTTTTTATAAAAATGCTTTGTTCACTTACTACCGATCATGCTTTTCAAGACTTTGCTTTGTTTTGACCATATACGGTTTGACGCAATTGGTATCATCGCCCACGCGAATCCCAGATGTGGAAGACCATGGTCCCTCCCTGTGGGACCTTTTGTTGACCTTCCATCCAGACAGCTACTTGGTTTCCGTCAATTCTCCTTTGGGCTCGTCGGACCACCGCCTGATGCGGAGTACAAAGCCGATTAGACGTATTTGTAGGCTGTCATCGCATCTGGCACTACAGGTCAACAGATAGGGACGGGATGCGGTCGTTCTTCGCATCCTACCCATGGGGGCGGATTTGCTTCTCTTTGGATAACCCTGACGTCGTTGCAGAGTCTGTCACTGATGTGGTGACTTAGGGATTGGAATTTTTCATATCATTCTCTGCGGTGCCGTTTGGCGGCAAGTCCCAACCTTGGTTTGGACGTTCCTGTAAGTTGGCACTTCGCCATAAACTGGAGTGTAAACAAACGTATGCAGCAGCGGCGAGTTCACAGTACAAAAATACCAGAGTACTAAAGCAAGAGTATAATTCTGCCTCTAGGTCCTTTAAAAAAATTATTGCCAAATCAAAGAGTAAGGAAGCAAAATTGTTGAAAGCCTAGTTGTCCTTCCTTCAGGAACCCATGCATTTTTGACAAATCGCAGCCTAAAGGTCGTGGTTGACGGCACATGCTCCGCCCTTAAATTTGCCAACGCTGTTGTTGTTCCCCAAGGCTGTGTTCTGTCTCCTACGTTGTTTCTTTTGCATATCAATGACAAGCTGCAAACTAGTGTGGCCTTCATCGTTACGCAGATGATAGCACTGGGGATGCTCTATACACTAGCCGTGCCAATATTTCCCGGGAACACGTCAACGAGTATCGGAACAAACTTGTATCTGAAGTCGAGGATTTGTTATCCAATGTCCCGGAATGGAGCCGACTAAAGTTAGTCCAATTTAACACCCATAAGACACAAGTTTGCGCGTCTACCGCTAAAAAGTCACCCTTCGTCTTATCACTTCGTTTCCAGAACAGCTACCTATCGGCCTCAGTTAGTGTCGGAATACTTGATGTCGGCATATCGATTAACGTTCAGTTCCGCGGCCATTTGGAAACGGAAGCTAAATTAGCCTCAAAGAAGCTGGGCGTGCTCAATAGGGCGAAGCAGTAATTCAGTACAGCCCATCGGCAGCAACTTTACAAAGCGCAGGTCCGACCGCATATGGAGTACTGCTACCACCTGTGGGCAGGGGCCCCGCAATATCAGCTCATTTCATTTGACCGATACAACGTCGAACGACTCGAATCGTTGACAACCAAGTTATTTCCGGACAGCTCGATTCTTTGGTCCCACGAAGAGATGTCGGCTCGCTGTACGTCTTTTATCGTATTCTTTATGGGGAGTGTTCCGAGGAATTGTTCGGGAAGTATCTCTCACTCACATAATACAGCCGCAAAGTGACATTTCAGTGTCGCGTTTCGTTCGGTTTGTGAGTAACCAGTGGCCCACTGTGGGCGGGGGCGAAGGGGGGCATCGCATCGGCATAGTAATTATGGGGATGTTTATGGGCATCGGTAGTCGTAAAAAGGCTTCGATTTCTTGTCCCTTATCCTCTTGTCCCTTATCCTACAAAAAAATTAGCTTTGGTTTCAGCTTAGCTTTGGTGTCATCGAGACAGAGGTTAAGTACAGGATATTCACTTACAGAGCTGCGTATGCGCCGCCAGTGCGTTCTGCTTAGCTATGAGCAGCTCGGGTCCGGGCCGACACGCTTGCGGGTAACAGCCTGGGGACATCGTTATAGTTATACACAACACTTGTTAATAAACAGTTTATCAGCTTGTTGCAAGAGGTATCATGGTGCATAGCAGCCAAATTGGGTCAGTAGGACCCAGGTGGTACCTCTCCCCAACGATACCGCCTTACAGTGACAGGTATGCAGTCCTGTTTTGTGCGATTTGTGAGTTTCCGGTGGCCCTTTAGCAGGAGCAAAAGGGATGCATCTGCATAACAATTAGACGGATGTCTACGGGTGTAGGTCGTTGTTAAGAGACTGCGATTTCTTGTTACTATGTTCTGAAATTATTGCAACCGTAGTTTAGTATATTTGTTAGACATTTTTTTTATAGAATACGGTTGCTAACGAGTAATAGGAGCCTTTTTACGACTACAGACGCCCATGAACATCCACATAACCACGATTCCGATGCGTTGACGTTGTTCCTCCACTGACACTAAAGATGTCACTTTACGCCGGTATCAAGTGAGCGAGAGCTAGCTCCCCGGTAGTGCCGGCCCAATTCCGCCGCAATGCACCATGGCAGTACCTTTTGCTGAAAACATATGCAAATAATACCATTCATGTTGTGTTCACTTGAATTGTAGTACGGGCTTTCCTGAGGCTGGACAACCGTTTCACAACCTGAAAGAAAAAAGGAAAAAATAATATTATTTATTTTTTGTGAAATAAAAATTACAAAAGGAAGTGATAATATACCACACCGCTTCCGAAGCTGTATCTACCGCCTATATGCATGGTGCATGACTTCCAGATCCTCCTGTGCAACGGAATTGGGTCTAAAAAATCTCTCACTTGATACCGCCGTAAAATAAAAAGACAACTACTTTGTCGCGTTCATTGGGGGAGATGAAAAGGAAGGCAACGCATCATCAGCATAATTATGCCGTTGTTCATGGGCATTGGTAGTCGTTGAATGGCTCCGATTTCTCGTTTGTCCCCCTATACAATAAAAAATATATATATAAATTTTTTTTTTCTTTATTTTAAGTTAGTGTCAACAGAAAAGAAAGAAAGGAAACATTTATTTGATGACAACACAAGACATCTACTTCACTTACACTAAGCACTTGTAACTAGCACTACACCGCGGCCTCACATGTGTTACTCGTAACGTCATGGTGTATACCTAAATCCTTCCTCGATAAATGGACTACTCAACACAAAAACAGCTTTTCAATTCGGGCAAGTATTTCCTGAGAATAATAAACTCTTCAGCTTTATATTACTAGTTCTAATTTAAGACCGAACAATAGAAGTAAAAAAGTATAATAAATTCTAAGCCTTTTAACAATTAAAACTTCTTTTGTAAAAACAAAACGTATCTGGCTATAAGAGAAAGAGGGAACTAAAATGTGTGCTCGCCCTCATCTCTCTTACCACTACAGTAACATACGAAACGTTACTCTCTCTTTCTAACTGACATCTCGGTAGCGGCTTACGTTCGCCTCACCCCGTATCACTTTTCGTAACGCTGTCATCGCGCAATCACCAGTTTAATCCCAATTCAAACGTTCATAAGAGTTTATTTAAAATTAATTATGTTAAACAAAATGTTACATACTGTTATTTTGTATACAGTAATAGACTATATGTTCCCGTAACCCATGGATGTGAAAAAAAATAAAAAAAGATCCAAACAATGACAAAAATAAATACATGTTGAAATAACAAACCACTATTAGCATCCGGTTCCTGTTTGACCTGCTGCGCTATCTGCTCCATCATCCTCGGTGACTCGTAGATGGTGTTGGGTGTATTTGGGGCTGAAACTGTACAAGGACCACTGTCAAGAACTATAGAAAACACTGGTTTGTCTGTAAGTCGGTTTACACACGATACGATTTTACGTAACGGTTCAATAATTGGTCTGTGAACGATCAATTATCTGTGATCGCCCAGTGGAGTGAGGAAAATAACCTGTTATATTCTCTCGTTCGCAGGCTCCGCCGATTCAAAACATTACTATGACGTCATACTTTTTTCGTGCATGCAGATGGCGTTATCGATTTACAATCCGTTACCTTCATAAGGATAAAACATCTTAAACGTATATAATTCTATAGTTAGTAAAACGTTTGTATAACATGCATTAGCATGTACTTCCTTTACACCACACTACACATTCTTTTATCATAAATGCGAAAGTATGGATGGATGTTTGTTACACAATCATTTTGAAACTGACAAAGGAAAGGATTTTGATGAAACTTGGCAAATGTAATCCACGCAAACAAAGTCGTGGGCAGCAGTTACTAATTTTTTTTTTATTGTCTGGGGGAGGTACAGGTCTACAAAAATCCTGAAATTCGTGTAATGTAATTTATGGATAGCCCTAGAATAATAGAATGAAATCACAATCCTCCTTTCTTCTTCAGAGAATTCATTGAAATCTAGAAGAGGTGCGTAAAACTGCCAACTTCCTGATGTTAGAATGTTATTTGAAATTGGTAAATCCCACTAACACTTTCTTTCTTGTGGCTGAACATGCGTAAAGCTAGAAACGACAGTCAGTCACGAAATCACTAAAAATAATAAATAAACTCACCGACTTGTTCCTTATTACGTTCGTACAAAAATTTTTCTTCATCGTTATTAAATTCTATTTCCTGCTTTATATGATTTTCATTGAAGAAGTTCTGGTTCTCATTAACTCTATGTTGATCTTGGAGCAACTGTAAATTTTGCTGCTGATTCCTCAACATGTCAACACTATCTGTGTACTCGTATACGTAACTCTGTCTAGTTTCAAATTCCTTGTCATCAAAATTTGGGTATACTTCTGGCATCTTTTCATACTCTGTGCTCTTTTGGTAGTCCATTTTGTCGTATGTAGCCGGCTTACGCCCCAGCGCATACTTTTCTGCCTCCTTGTTGTATTCTTCGTTGGTCTGGGTATAACCGTTCTCTTTCGAGTAATCTTTAGCTACATTATACTTGTTCTCCTCAAACTCTTGCGGGTTGTAGTGATAATCTAGATCCGGTGTATATGACTTTTGTGTTTCGAAGCTTGCGTTCATCTGGCTCTCGTCCTCGTCACACTTCACAGGATCGGTTTGCATAAACGCATCTTGTTTTTTCGGTTTCCTCGGTGTAATTTGTAACGGAAGTGTTTCTTGTGACGACAAAGCTTTGGCCATTGCGTTCACTTCTTGTAGACGATATAAATACTGAAATATATTTTAAGTTTTTAATGTCTGATTGCCTTGTCTCTCAATTTATAATCATAAGTGACGGCCCAGTCGTTAAAACCGTAGCGGCCTTATGGACGGCCTTTGTAACCACGACCGTTGAACTATCAATATAATTCATACTATTTACTTATTAATAGGCGGACAAGTTATCAGGCAAGGATAGCTATATCCATCATGCCATCATCCCAATGAGCGATTCGACTCTTACAAAGCCTGAGATGGATATCATATTTTCACTGGTTAGGATGGGAGGTGCACGGCCTAAATAGGCGTCAGCACGTAAAGTATTTAATGAACCCACTTGCAAATCCCCTATACCTCCTATATATATGTAAATATACTGGGTATAGTCGATAGGTAAAGAAAATTATGTTTGAAAGTTTCGTGCCGAAAATTATATCACCAGTCATATAACATTGAAATAATAAATAATTTCAATTACAATATATAGCCATTAAATAGTTTTGCAAGGCCACAATGACAAAAATTACACACTATGCAATAATAAAATATATAATATACATTTATTATGATATATTAATTGCATATATTGTATATTACATTCCATGCATATGCACACTATATCATACTTACATTCGCGTGTGGATCTGATAACGCTGCTATAACATTTGCAGGCTCCGACCGTGCTGAGATGGGTGACCATTTCTCATCACTGGAAAAGAATAAGGAATGATTGTAAGAGGTAATGCATTGCAATCAAATCGGACACGACCGAGAGGTACCTCACCGAGAGGTAGGTGATAGTAAATACTTTGAACAATAATATGTAGTAAGTAGTAAAACCGCTAGATCTGGATCTAAGAAAATCTTAATTTTCAAAAAAAATCCAGCTAACCAACGCAGCTTCGCAGGATAAACTGTGTATGGCTGCTCCAACACGCTACTGGAGTTTATTCCATGTGATCGTCCATGATTTTGAAGTGAAAGGTGCGCAAGAGCCGTATACAATGTAAGTGGCAAAAGCGAAATTTATCAAAGTATTTGCGAGTTTACCTGGGTAGCTCTTTCTTAACTTCCTTATCTTTGACTATTCTACTCTTCCTAATAACCATCACTGTACCGTCGGGGTTCAATTTCGGAAGATTCTGCGTGGGTATGGCATCCTTTGACAAAGTTTTCCACTGTCCTGAAGAAAAGAACATTTGTATACGAAAGTTGAGGATCAGGCTAGGATTGACACTAAGAATGATCTCAATGCTCTCCGGGAGACCCGTACGAGTCCCGGAACAAACTCACAAGTGACGTGGCACCCCCCCCCCACACACACACACACACACAAACAATATAAAATGTAATTTATTCCTTTTATTGTCTTCATTGGAACCAGCTGCCACCAATGCTATTTCCAATCTGGCACTACTTAGCTGACACTCTTACACCAAACCACCTGCTTAGCGTCCAGTGCTGCATATAACAACCAGTGTGCAATGCAGCAGTGGGTCATAATAACAACCATCTGCTCATTTCCCGCAATCCCATAAATTAAAAATACATGTTCAGTTTATTGTATCAAAATTGATGTCCCATTTATTATCTGATATAAAATACTTGAGTCACAGTGTTACCTTACTCCTCTGAAATGGCTTTACCGATTTTTACCAAATTTTTTACGCATATTCAGTACGTCTAAGAATCAACTACTATCTTTTTTTTCATAACCCTAAAAGATAAGGATTATTCATCCTTAACATTGTTTTTTAAATGTTTACACGTTACAATGACAACAAATTAAATTTACAACAGAACAATTTTTGTGGGTTCAGCTAGTATTATATAGAATTAAAAATAAGAAACGTATTGATGTACCAATTTAATTAGTAAACTTAATCGTTTATTAATTAAATAAACCGTGATAAAATCTATTAAAATAGTTTTATTGTAAAAGGAAACTTATAAAATATTTTAGCTCTCAGACACGACACCGCACATCAGGTGTAGGGTCACGCAGACGCCCCCGGAGATGTTTGCGAAACACACACTACAACCCCGACACACGTCAAGTAAGCACACGTTCCACTACAAACAGTTCGAACGACGCCCTTAGACTAGGAACTAATGCCCATACGACCCGTGATTTGCCTAGCTGAAATAATAGTGCCGTACCGGTTATCAGGGTGTTCTGAGACTATCGTGCACGAGTCTTTACATCCCTCAGAAGGTGAAAGGGTTCATGATTCTTTCCATGAGAGAAACATTCACGTCAGCGCCGAGGCAATTTTAGCTACCGCGCGCGAGTTTCACCCAACAGAGTCTGGGGAGGAGTGACCTCTCGGTCCCTCCGGCCATGACAATAACAGTTAAGTTAGCTGTTACAAACACTCTCGTATCGGGATGGGATAAAAAAAAATTATTGTAATATCAGATCCAGAACCTATGATAAGTTTATTTATTACACCGAATGGCACCATCGTGTTTATGAGTATAATTAAGAAAGAAACTGACTTGGATAAAGTTAAACTGCACTTCTGTATTAGTTGATTATACTATGCACACTATGCAGCCCTGGGATCATATTCTGTCAATGTCATATGTATAATGTATTAAATGCTTATAACATATGTTATATTTGTAGCAGCTATATTGTTTATCTATTATAACATAGTGCCAGGCTAATGTGGGTTTATTCTGTATAAATATTAACTCATTTTTATAGACATAAAATATCTTTGTCAGTAACATTTTTCCTTATTATCTTTTTCCTATGGTAAGATGTGTGACCCAATAACCACTATGTGTAATTATTGTATCCAAGACCCCTGCAATATATTAATGATAAAAGGTTTAGGACACTATCCACAGGAATAGTCAAATAGTCACATACATTCTCCTATTCTTAAAGTGTTAACCATGGAAGTTTCATTTGATTTTATAAAGGGTTGATATCAATATTTTGAAAAACCTTTACTTGAACAGTATGTTCACCACTGTCTACTAGAACTGCTTATGCTATGTGTCCTCTCACATAGAACACATAGCATAAAAAACTAAGCAATGATAAAGCAATACAGGAACATAAAAGATGGTAGGAATAATACACACCTGTACTATTCACCAATAGTCTATAGCAATGGTTCCTAAAGTTGTCTGGGCTATAACCCATCTTTATAAAGTTTCTAATATGAGAACCACCTCTTGGTTGACTTTAGGAAAATGTGTTATAAAATTAGTAATTCATGGATACAAAGTCCAACTATTTTTGTCACACAGCAAAATAATGAAATCCAGTAAAGGGAATTATGAAATTCTTCCACCCGATGGTGTATTGGCCTTCAAGGCTCACTCACACATGGTTATGCTACAGTTTGTGCAATGTTAAAGAAAGCAAAATATACAAGTAGATTTGCTATTATTCCCGTTCACAATAGATGACTTAGCAGCTACAAGTACATTTATTGTATAGTCAGATTGTTTTTGTCAATGTCATTTTTTTTGTTTATGTTGTCACTATTATTTTAAAATAACATATAATTGTATGGTGCAAATTCACTTTCATGTATGACATACAAAAAAATTCTTATTCCGCATTAACTTTGTTAATGATCATAGGACACTTAATAATTAAATATATAATAATAGATAAAATGTTTAACATATTATTTTATTTTAAATTCAATGAGCAAAATTTTTGTATAAGTCACAATAGTAAAGTCGCAAGGGTGTGTAATTTATTTTATTCTTATTTTATTTGCAAGTATAGAGCTAAACCATAGACATAGTTAAGAAATTATTTTAAGTTTTATTTTGAATGTCAAATTACTCATTTTGCAATACATGTAATGCTAAAGGGTAATCGCTATATTTTTTACAACACAAAATCCGGTTCCAAAATGTTATTGACAGAAAAATAAAGTGGGTATATACATTTTGATATATTATAATGTAACGAATGAAATATGACTCATCCATCAATAATGAAACAAGAGATACACTTAAAAATATTGTAAGCAAACGGAAAAACCCAAATACCTTTATTCTTACCCATTGTTGTGACGTTATAGTCCGCTTGTGTAAAATGAAGGCTGCAAACTTTAGAGTATATTGTAAATGGTTTTCCGCGTTTAAGAATATTATTCCATTTTTCAGCCATATCCGCGTCGCGAGGAAACCGATGGAACTTCACATTTTTTGTTTTACCGGCGAGTGAAGTACACTGAGGCACTGTACAATAATAACCCATTCTCGTTTTGTTTCTATCAACTTTAGTTTAGATCGCGACTTTCATCGATAAAGCCACGGCGATGTTGGGTACACGGAAGAGAAATAGAATTTAAGCTTTAATACTTGTATAAATAAAGTTTCATGTACTTTTAGTAAAATTACAACACATTCATAAAAATTAGAATCATCACACTTCAGCCTTGAAATATTTGACATGTATGTTTCGCCTTTTCAATTTTTTTCCTTCTCGGTTCCCCACTTCCCTTTTGCTTATTATTCTTCTTCTTCATCTTTTTTTAAAATAATGAGGTAACATTTTTCTTGTCTTAAAATTTATGAACATACATATTGTTTTAAAATTTATATATATTTTGATAATTCTAACGTGCACAGTCCGCACGAAATATTATAGAAACACTTTAAGAGCCATATCGCACTAGCCTTGTTAATCTTATTTCGTCGTTCTTTAATATTATTGTTATTTAAAGATTTGTAATGAAATACACTTCAGTTCCGTGTATACCCTTGGCCCACACGATGTTCGATATTATAAATAATATTAATTAAGTTTCAACTTTGAGTAAAATATCCCCATTTTAAAATGTCAAGTTAAGAGAGTCTATAATAGTAGTACTAAAGTGAAAGAGATTCTTTCATATCTGCCTGCCATAATAATATTATATTTATTTTGTGTACAAATAGCTGTACGGCTAGCCACCTTCAAAAAGGCCGTTCTGTTTTGTGATGGGCCGATGATTAGCCGATTGTCATTGCGAGATGTCCTTTAACATCGCCATTTCTATACTTAATAAATTGCGCCAAACTTAGCAATGCATATTAAATACTTAGGTATAAAAACATTTCGCACAACGTAATTATTCGTTTGTTATTTTTAAATTTCATGCCAAATTTCTGAAGTTTCTTAATAACCACTTTAAACCATGTACCGACGTGAATTAATGCGAGGTCGACATAAGCAAAAACTGTGTCCGTTACTCATAGTGACTTTTGGTGTTTATTGTAAAGCACAGACTCAAGATACTTGTATTATGTCAAAAAGTTACCCTACCTATAATCTGTGGTCATTATATAAAAAAATGGTATATAGAGGAGTCAATACTCAATTCACAGTTGTCAGTTTTATCAACAAAAAACAAAACATAAGTTTCGCAAGTAAAAAATATTAAGTCAAAATATTTTTATTTTAAATATGTCGCGCACCTAATTTTATTTTCATTTTAAAAAAAAGTGATGTTCTGTAAGAAATCCAAATATCTGTCAGGATGCCTTATTACTGTACAGTCCCGCAGTGCACTTCCATGTCTGGTAAAATTAAAAATGTATCATTTCATCAATTTCCTCGTGATGTAGAATTGGCTGATTTATGGAATACAATATTAAAAAGAGGGAAACCTTATACTAAATATTCTAAAGTATGCAGCTTACACTTTAAGCCTGAGGATTTTAAGGGTAAGTCTGAATACTTAATAACTTTTTTCTCATTGTTAACATTTCTTTTCTCTGTATATTAAAATTATATCCAGTAACGGTTCATTTTAGAATACAATTTTGTTAAATATACACAAGAAGTGTATCTTCATTGGTGTCTAAAAACGATACATAGTTTTCCCATTGTCACTTGATTGCTTGCTGTTCAAATTGTAAAAAAAACGTGAATCTTTCTTCATTTTTGTTTACTCATATGAAAGACATTGTATGGCATTTGAAAGAAATACTATGCCTTATTACATATTACAGGAGTATGGAAAACTTTGAGAAAAGATGCAGTACCTTCAAGAAATCTTCCCACCATCACACCACCAAGGAAGAGTTTGAATTTAGTATCAAGCAGTACAGCTGAAACACAGGTACTTTAAAATCATTATAAAACTTACTATATTACTTGTAGTTTGTATACATTTTAAGGATCTCAAATATTTTTATTAACCTTAACAAATAATAATATTATGGTTGATCCTGTCTGTTGTCTTGTTTGATGGAATACCTATACCAATAAACATATTGAACTCATTCTATTGTAGGTAATTTTTCCACTGCTGCACTGTGTCTAGTCTCATCAGTGTTGTCTCATGTTGAAACTGATACATTTGAATTACAATTATGTATCTATATCCTGTACTAGAGGTTTCCAACAGCAGAATCCCAGGGAACTACATACAGTAGTTAGGAACACTGTAAACCTTACTTTAAAAAGGAATGTTACATTAATTCATTTACCAATATAATTTCAGAATTGAGCTTAATATGTTGTACTTCATGTATAGTATTTGAAATTTTAATATTTTGAGCAGTATGGTCACTATACTATTGTCTTTATGGAATGTAGGTTCCTTGAAGCCCATTCATTTAGTATGCTAAACCAGTAAATGGACAGCAAACTGGAAATGATTGTGTAGCTATTTTGGTATATTCAGTTATATAGTATATTCAGTAAGTATGAAAATAGGTTGTAAAATATGTTTCATGCAGATTTTCCAACAGGATCTAAAGTAGTGTAGATGAAAAACGTGGGGCAGCAAGTAATATACATTAATGAATCCCAATTATTTATACATATATATATTTCATTCACATAATTTATTGTTTCTAGATGCAATTGGCCCAGGCAATATACTCACAAAGCATGCTTGCTATGCAAGCAGCATGTATTATGGCCAATTCGTCGAAAAGTGGTAAGCAAGCTTATTCAATATGAAGTATGTTTTTTTGTTTGTTCTCACAAACCGCTCAAAGTGTGATAACTTTTAAGGGCCCGATTCGACTGCATTGGATTACCTCTTACTTAAAAATGTTGCATCATTGCTGCATATAATTAATATTGATAATTTTCACCAGTCTTTATATTTTTACTAGGCATATTGTGTTATATGTTTATTTTACAACTCCATAATGCTTTTATTATAAAAAAAGATTTAAGTTAAGGCGTATGGTAAACATTTAGACTAGACAAATTACTTCTTTTTATATGTTTTTTGTTTTATTTTATACAATATGCATAAATTTAATTTGCATCTTGTATGCTTTATTGTAAATTGTGTTTACAAATAATATATGTCGTATAGTTTTATAATTAAAGAAACATATGAAATACCTACAACAAAATTTTCAGATGGACCATCATCCAATTTTGAGGACATAGCTTCTAACAACATTGAATCAATACTAAATGAAAATATTTTACCAAACACCATACAGCCAAATGAAGAAAACATTGAACTTCATGGAAGTGTATTTAATGGAAATAATAAAATCGAGAATACAATACAAACAAATAGAACTTACACATGCAATAAATGCCTAAAACATTACAAAGATCACGATGTATTTTTGCTGCACAAGCGCACACATAAAGATGATATAGAAAAAGAAAATATTTGCTCAAATCAAGAAATATTAAGGGCTAATCCTATTCTAGCTAACCTTTTAACTCTTACTAAAGAAAATCATATACTGAGGGCTGAACACGACATAGACAATTCGTTGGTAGCAAATATTGCAGCCAATGTGAAAAATTACTTAGACAATCTAGCAACATTGATGATCCAGGATAATAATGATTGTAATGATGAAAGAAAGTTTGAAGTTAAGGTAGAATGTGTTGAAATTGAAGAAGAAACCTGTGGTAAGGTAGAGTTGCAGTAATGGAAAAATGAAAATTATTTACCCAACCAGTACAGTTGACTTTGTACTCATTAGTAATATTTTGCCAAATAGTTGCAATATGTAAAACTGAAGTTAGTATGGTACTGGGAGGTATAACAGTGTAAGATATATTGACTGCCTTAATATTAAACATAGCCATACAATTACTTCTAAATTTAAATTGTTATATATGTAAGAAAGATAAAATAGAGTCAGTCAGGGCCGGTTACACCAGTTATTATAAAATTGACAACTAGCTGCTTGATATGCAGATCTAAGTGGTGTATCACCTGAATGCTTCTAGAAACTTTATAGTTTTGTTGCCAAATTTTTACATCTACAGAAATGACAGAGCGTGAACGTCGCCTTTTACGTTTCGAATATATTACTTTATTACCATAATTTAAAAATATTTTTGAACCGTTTTAGTAACATTTGATAAAATATAATGTGTATATTTTCATGTGTATATTTGTAACATTTCAAATGTCAATTGTATTAAAAGCATGAGGAGTCAGTATTATTATAAGCACATGACTAGAGGCTAATGACCGCACGAACCGTCAACTAACAGATAAGTTATAATTAATTTGACAATTTTGTCTTATCGGAACTTAAGAAGCAGAAATCTGTAATTTATCCATAGTTTAATATTCGCAATAGAATAATCGTGACTATAACTGAACTTTGTGAAATTGACTATGATTGCCTAAAACCAAATTTCACATAATATTATAGAAAAGCATTAGCATTTCAATAAGTTGTTACGGAAACTGACGTTTTTATGTGTAGTTTGGTTTTTTAAATTAATAATGTACTTTGTTGAAATATTGCAAATGAATAGAAAGTGAACCGGAATAGACCTAATAGTTTATTATCAGGATCTCAAAATGATAAAAATAAGTAATACATGTGTACTTGATACCACCTAGCTTAATTTTAAGAAATCTGTATTTTTATAATTTTTATCACTAATAAGACTGAATCAGACAGTTTCAATTATCTATGAATAATGAAAATGAATGAGGAATATAAAATACTAATGAAGTTTGAGTTGAGTTCATGAAATGTCTGCTTTGGAAAACAAGTATGTATATGAAACTGGCTCATAAATATTTTTTTTCCTCAGATTAGTGGTAAGATAAAATGATTATGGTAACCAATAACATTATCGAATATGTAGAATATGTATTTTATAATTTATAATGTGAAAAGTGAATTATTATTCTCAACAGAAAATTATTGTCAATCAACACATCATCACACATCATAACATGTTTAGATTATGTTGTATTGTATGATGAAACTTTGTTTAAATAATTACCTAAACACGTGTTAACTGTGAGGTAAGGTGTAAAATTATCAATTTGTAATGTTATTAAGTATTCCAATCCAATATGTATGGGTAGGGGTAATTTAACCTCTTCCTAATAATTTCATATTTCAAAGGGAACGTTTTAGTTTTAGCCCGCATGATACGAGGGTGGATCTAAAAATTCTAAGCCCGACCAAGAAAATGAAAGAAAAGTGGATCTAAATTTATTTTTATTTTTCGACATAGTCTCCATCTAGTTCAACACACTTCTTCCACCTGACCTGCAACTTATTTATCCCCTCGAAAAAAAAAAACATTCCGGAAGGTCGGCGAAATAATCGTGTACTGCGACTATCACCTCATCTTTGGTCGAAAATTTCGAGCCACCCAAATGTTTTTTTAAATTTGGAAATAAATGATAATCCGAGGGGGCTAAATCCGGCGAATAAGGTGGGTGGGGCAGCAATTCGTAGCCACAATCATGGATTACGGACATTGTTTCAACCGAAGTGTGAACACGTGCATTGTCTTGATGAAACAAAACTTTCTTACGCAACATTCCCGGCCTTTTTTCTCTTATTTCTTCCCGGAGTCTTCGTAAAAGGTAGAATTTATAGTTTGACCTTTAAGTAAATAATCTACAAAAATAGTGCCCTGCGCATCCCAAAAAACAGAAGCCATGACTTTCTTAGTCGACAAAACGACCTTAGTCTTTTTCGGTGTAGGAGAGTGATCTTTTCCACTGTTTGGATTGTTGCTTTGATTCAGGAGTATGGTGGTGAACCAAGCTTTCATCCATGATAACAAATCTAAACAGAAAGTCCTCGGGATCAGTCTCAAAAAGTTCCAAACAGTCTCGCGAAATTGTGTATCAAACTCTTTTTTTGTTCAGCTGAACGCAACCTCGGGACCCAGCGAGCAGAAACCTTATGGAACCCCAACTCTTCCGTTATTATGTGTTGCACCCGGCCATAACTAACGTTTGTTATCTCAGATGTCTTACCAATGGTCAAACGTCGGTCACCCAGTACGAGATCACAAAAGTTTATCGATGTTATGGTATGGTACAGGATGTAGGCCTTCCACTCCTAGGATCATCTTTAATGCTCTCACGACCGCGCTTAAACTCAGCTACCCACTTCTTGAGACTGGATGGAGCAGACTCCCCAAAGTGCTCACCATATCTTGATGGATGTCTTTTGGTGAGAGGCCTTTTTTTATTGAGGTACTTAATGACTGCACGGTGTTCAATTTTCTCCATTATTGAAAATTGCGTCAGATTGCTTCAAACAAATAATCACAGAAAATTTATATTGTGCAGTATCGGAATGAAACTGCGCACAATAAATCAATATGACACATACTAACAAATGACGGTAGATTTAAAAAGATGTCATAGCTCCATGTAGGTTAGGCCACGAACTTTTAGATCCACCCTAGTATACATTACCAATACAAATCGAAAAATCAATAAAAATGCAGCTCTCAGACTAAAAGTACTGACACACTTTAATTGTCGTTTGTTTAATTGTGCAGACCTGTGTGTTACGGTACTCGCCATATTGTATTTGTTCATACGCAGTCTTACTGGACTTTTGAAATTTTTTTAGATAGAAAATTATTTGATGTTATTTATTTTTTATTAAACACCACGAAAGTGAAACGTTTCCTTCAAGATATGCTGATGTTTGTATATACTACAATCTAAGAGCTGTTCTAGGAAGAGATCTTACTAAAAGAAACCCATTAGTACGACGTCGAGAGGATTACGGGAGACTAAATGACTACCTTAGATGCACAATGTAAGACTTAGCGTTATCTTTGCAAGTCAGTTTGTCGGTAGTTTGAATTTAGGTCTCAGTCAAATCTCTTTTTGAGAAAAACTTTGAAACAAACATGTAATTTCATTCATGCAGAATCACTGGTTATTGCTATTGAGGCTGCTAGACCTTTAATGTTTAGAAACGTATTTTTTCTAGTTTTAGTTCCATGGCAACAAAATGCAATTTGTGTTATTGATGAAATTTTTACCCCACCGTTCTTGAAAAATCATGTGCCTTAGTACATCTTTAGATATTATCATTAAACACGAAAAATAAAAAAAAATGTATTTTTTTTACCCTACCTGTTACTTTGAGAAGTACAGATATTCTTATCCCTGTTATCAGAAGTACCGCAAGGTTCATCTTTGAGGACTCTTAACACCACTTCTTTATCCTATATTAACATGCCTAGAACGATAAATGTTGGCTCTTTTGCCTACTTTATACTACTCTCGTTTCACATATATTATGTTAGGATACCTGACTGTCTGGAATCATATAATACAGTATACTTTAAAATCCGTTTTGTACTCATATTAGGTCCCGGAACTCTTTGAATTTCAATAACAACATATAGCTGTTAATAATTTGACTCAATGCCTGTCAGCCGCATACCAACAACACAACAAATGGTGAGTAGTGTTTATTTACTTCGCCGTTTATTATGCTATATTGTTTTATACCACTAGAAGTGCTTAGAAATACTAAATCTAATCTGAAAGTTCCTAGAAAACTTAAAATTGTATTGAGCGCAAAAGTGCCTCCTCCGCCTGCTCTTTCGTACCTTATAAAGAGGAAGGGGCTGCTATTTGTAAACCACAAAGAGCAGCCGCGTCTGCTTCTGACCAAATGGCTTTGCCCAAGATGCGTTGGCACCTTAGGCTACTTGAGCATCTGCGTCACAATAAGGCTTGAACCTTACTGGGGGTTTTATTTGTAACTCGATTAGCTACAGCGAACTATGGATATAATTGCGCTCTACGGTTCGCCTGTCAGAAGTTACAGTGAAAAAAGTCTATTAAATATTATCAAAGGTTCTACAACACCAAAGTATTTCTCTTATCACATGCACCTAAGGCGACGAAAGTAATAAATCACCTGTTCATTAGCCCCCAATCTCATATCAAATTTCATCGTCAAACTCAAGGTGTGATTCATATAAACCAGGACCTCTGAATTCCACCGTCCAGCCTACTAACTTGACAAAAGATACCCGAAAGTAAGTAATTGTGCTTTTCAAGTGCAAAATAACGGTCTCCTGTATTTCTTATAATATGGCCACGAGGCTTAAGCTTAATAAATTTGACAATTATGACCCCAACCTAGCTTCACCCGTGAATAATAAGGGTTACAGCATTGTATTTGCTTTCATGCACAGAGATAATCTAGACAGAGAAGGAAAGTCAGCCTAAAACGAGGCCATCAAGTAGAAAGAGATCAAATGTAGTACACTCTATATCTCTTTTCGTTCAATTCTCTCTGCACAATGCGCATGCAAGATTAGATAGGCAAAGACTGTATTACTTTTTCATACTTCAAGAGTTGCGAATGAGCCGAGTACAGCATTATTAGAAAATAAGCAGGTATTTTGGTGAAATTACGGCAAGATTACTTTAGTTACTGCCACAGCATCATGTCTTACGGCATACTGTTGTGGTGGTATATTTGTGCTGTAGAAGCGAGTTATTCGTGAACAGTATAAAAGTTCAATATTAAAGCTAGCTCATAACACTTCACTAAGAGATATGTTTAAATGACTTGGTCTCCTGACTGTTTATTCACAAAGAAATTTTGATATTGAAATGTATGTCCGTAAAAATATAAACGAATTTAATAAAAATAATAGATTTTCATGTTAAGTATACTAGACGCAGGCTTTACGTACCAGTAATAAGACTAAGCAAAATAAGTAATTCGGATCCTAGTAAACGTTCGAAATCTTTCAATTAGTAAATTTAAAGAACGCTTGTGTGGTAATTGGTAAAGTAAACGATTTTTTGGAACATTAGATGTGAAAAAACTCTGCTTCCAGTGAATAAAATGTGAATAAATTTCGTTATTGAATGAAATACAATTATAACGTTAACTTATGTATGTTGTATCGTGTTATCAGCTCCGCTTAGTTTGTTTCGCCGGTTCTTCTCAGGTTAAGGTTAGGGTGAAACCAGTAGTAGCGAAGAGACGCCGTTCAAAAAGAGATTTGTAAAATCCTATTTTGAATAAAATATTTAGATTTTATCTTTCTCCTCCAAGACGGCCAGTCTCCGTCGTGTAAATGCCTATGGCATCCCATCTTTATCTATGCCAAGAGAATGTAACTACGCTTATCTTTGTATCTATGTTATCTCTACTGTTATATCAGACTAGCCGAAAGAATGTCAGTCAGACTATACGTAGTATTACTATGTAGTTTGTGGTCAGACATACGTAGTATTACGACAGTGTGACTACATATTTTCATAGGCTGTGGTATTCCAATATAGTTTGTGGTCAGACTGTAATTGACATTGGCAAGTGACACTCCAGTTCACTGTTGTGATTTGTCAAATCGCCAGCTATCCAGTTTAATTTTACACGTATTGCTTTTTCAGCATTTTACTTAATATTAATAACTGAATCATGCATCCTAATTAACATAGTGGCATTGTCTGATTTACTGAATTTATTTATTGGATTAGTAATTCTTTAATAAAGTTCATAAGTAGTAAATAAAAATGGATGGAACTATTGTGCTTATATTACTGGCTTTAGTGATGCTGGTGGGCTCATATGTAGCAGGAAGTATTCCTCTAAATGTGAGCATGTCGGAGGTATGTAGAAACATTCAAGTCTTTATTTCTTTTAACATCATCCTCTAATATTTACGCCATAAATATAACAGCTGTTACTGTATGGGACTATTTCGAAATCGCCCTACAGTATACTTTATCTAGTGCCGAATTATGTTTAGGATTGTCTTGTCAATACTTAACAAATTTTGTTTAGTTTAGTTACATTTACTCCTTAAGAACGTTCATTATTCTGGAGTGAAAGGTGCGCAAGAGACATAAAACCCTTTACTGAGCGTTACCTTTTCACAACTCTATTCCTTGTATTTTTTTAATGGGGGCCTAATATCAATTATTGAGGAGTAAACTCCAATAATAGTTTCGTAATATATAAATCAGATTATTATGTTGTTGATGTGGAAGATGTAATATGGAATGTGTTAAAAATTACAGGATAAACTCCTTAAAGTGACAGTATTTGGTGCTGGACTACTCGTTGGGACGGCCTTAGCTGTTATCATACCTGAAGGAATAAGAGCCTTGTTTTCAGATAGGCCAAATCTTCCAACAAAAGACTACACACCAGAACCAATAGACAAGGATGATTTGCATTCTGTAATTGGCATTACACTTGTTTTAGGTAATTTTCATAAATAAAATGTAATTAATGTAGTATACCAATAGAGAATTTGGTAAATAATCCTATTACTGGAAATATTTTATTAATTTACACACAATATTTTTGGTTATTTGCATGTCTTTGATCAATAAAGGTGTCAAGGTCTTTAATGTTTGACACATGCTCAATAAAATGTATAAAAACTATTCCAAATATCACCTATGTATCCATGCAATGTATTAGATGTAGAACCTGCTTACTACAGAAATACAAATTTTTGTCAATTATGGGTTTAGTTATAAGCATCATTACTCTCTAATATTCCTTTTACTGATTTCAGGTTTTGTCTTCATGTTGTTGGTTGATCAAATGTCATCAAAATTCAATGATGCAAGTAATCCGGCAGAAAAGAATATTACTGCTACTGTAGGATTGGTAGTGCATGCTGCAGGTTAGTTTTGTATTGTGCAATTGATTGCATTAATATAACTCAACAATATTAGTTAATACAATTTTTGTAATTCTTATATTGAATGTAATCCCTCTGATCTGTATAGAATCTGTTGTTATTGTGCAAAAAAAAAAAAAAAAGAAAAATTGGCATGTCACTGAAAGATGGCTAACATTATTCTGCTTATATGTTTTAACACCTCAACCAGTTGATGTTTTTGCAAATAAAGATTATTTATTTATTCATGTATGTGGTTTCTGGCTCCTAAACATTATGCCACCCAATCAAACTTTAATAAATTTAGAAATACTCAAAAAATATATATAATCAACTTGGGAGCACTTCTCAACTTGTTCTGATTTACACATAAAAAGGACTGCTTAGTTATGAATCTCATACATGACATAATAATAATATAATAATGATAATATAATTGGATAATTACACCACGTAAGCCTAGTCCTGTGGTAAGTATCATAAGGACTTGTGTTACAGGTACTAGACAACAAATAAATTTAATATTGTTATAAATTTAAGAATTTTTTTATATTTAAGAATTTTATTATAGAAATACATATAATGTATGAATAAACAAACAACCATGACCTGGGCGGGATTCGAAACCCGCGGCCTCTAACGTTACACGCGGACTAACTGCCACACTTCCAACTCGGTCATTATTTACACTTTTATTTTGCCAATCGGTTCTCAATATCTTCATAATTGCTGAGAATCAACCATGTTTTTTCAACGCGACGGAAGCATTTACACCGTACAGGCATATCCTGGGTGGTTTGCCGTCCAGTGTGGAGATTCTGGACTCCCTAGTGGGAAAACGTTACACAACTAAAACATCACGGAAGCCCTCAGCCGCCTTAATATAAGTTGTAGTGACTACTAGTACTAGTGTACGGATCTGTTAAAAACAGGATCGACAGGTGGGGTCCTTATTATCCTTATATAACCTACCTTCATAACCTACAGTCACGAGGGCGTCGTCTGGCTCGAACGTGGGGACCGTGTAATGATACGGGCGCTCAACCCGTCCCTGGTCCGAATTAGAGTTCGTGTATGAGACGCTCAAGGCATCGCATTCACATTCCCACCCGAAACGGGTGTTATCTCTCGTTACCTCTGTTCCGTTCATCGGCCTCCTTTTGAGACATCACTGTCTCGCAGAAGAAGGACATGGCTTCATCGCTTTCCAGTATCGCAGGAATAACACTGGAAAGCGACAGATCAACTCCATCTTTAACGCCAGATCGGGGTCATGCCGTTGCGCTATCCTTCTAGTGCACACCTCGAGAGTATGAGAGGCTGCGTTTTCTGCTGCGCCACATTGGTGGGAATCCGGCTCCGACTCTCTCTAGGCGACTTAACACAGGCAGTCACTGAAGCACCCATGCCCAGTAACTACCTGTGTCATAAGAAAGGAGCGAGTTGCGCTTGCGCATGCATTGCTCAAAGACCGGGGGATTACACAACAACGCGCTGAAGTGCCACAATGGTGCGTTATCCGTGGCGGCACTGAGCGATGTCCTCCTCTCGAGTCTACGTTAACGCCATGACATGTCCACGTCAGCGTATTTGCTAAAGCTCTACTCCCTTGGGTGCTCGCCGTGTGCCCCCTTTTCTGAAAAAAAAAATGTAATAGCATTCATATGGATTTGTCGGCAATATATTTAGTTTTTGTTACAAAAAAAGTATTGCTAACAAAATATTCTACACATATTTTAAAACAAAGATCTCAAATGCTTACTGCCTGTAAAGCTTCTGAAACGGGCCAGTTAAATAACTAAATAAACCGCGATATAATTCGTAAAAGTAATTTTATTATAATGAGTAACATTCGCTTAGATTTAAGATGGTTTACTCAATATCTACGGAATGGAATTTCATATAATTTTATCCATGGGTAGAGCGATTCCCGAAGAATGACCGAATTTATTAGGGGTTTCCCTACTTACTGAGGATTGTTAAATCCGGCTTCTGTTATTAACAACATTATTTTATTTCTTTATTTATTCTGTTATTAACGGGTGACCAACGGGTGGCCATGCCTATATCACTCAAAATACTTTATTCCAAAATCAATGGTGTGCTTCTCAAACACACCAGTTTAGAGAACGACTTTTTTCTTGACCATTGAAGATGGCTGTCCCCCACTAAACATGAACTGACAATGGAGAGGCTGTCACGGTGTTCCCATAAAGAGCTGATGACAGAGATGATGATGATGATGTAGCTGCAACTGTTAATGGTCGTTTATTTTTCTATTCTCAATTACACACGCCGTGTTATGGCGCAATCTAATCCGTGATTTGGTTGTGAAAACTTTATCAGCTTGTAAAAACATAATTATTACATTACAATCCTTATCATTTATTGGTATCAGAAAATGTGAAACATAATGAAATACAGAACGACATTGTGAATACATTTGTTCTTTTAAAGGCTTTGTGATTGACAATCATTTTCATCTTATGATTTCTTTATTAATTATCTTTATTTGATAATTCATTCTGTCTGACTAATCGATATTGTTAAGTGGAAGGCCCAATAAGTAGAAGGACTCCTTAAATATAAGCTCCAAGATGATGCCACATTTTATCGACATTATGGAAAAAAAAATCCACGTAAAATCAGGGTTATCGTGTTACCAGACGGGTGATACAACCACCAAACTGAGCGGCTACCATTTTAGGGGTTTAGTTAGACTGTTGTGCATTTTTCTATACACAGTAATGTGTTGTAGCTATTGGTATTTAAATGTTTTTTTATACAGAATATGGGGGTAAAGAAATCGGAGTCTTTTTACGACTACCGACGCCCATGAACATCCACTTAATTACTATGCCAATGCGTTGCCCTCCTTCTCTCCGCAATGTGCCACCGGAAATGTGTAACAGTGTATGTATTAACTAATCTAAAAATTTGTTCTATTCTATTGAAGCCGACGGCATCGCTCTCGGGGCCGCGGCGACCACGTCCCACGCGGATGTTGAGCTGATCGTGTTTCTGGCTATCATGCTGCACAAGGCGCCTGCCGCCTTCGGCCTCGTCACCTTCTTAATGCACGCAGGACTTGAAAGGTTAGTTTAGTAAATGTTTTGATAATTCAAGGCGTGTACTGTTCGGAGTGTCGTCAGCAAGTTCAAGTTTGTAGGTGTTCTAGTTTCTGAGATAGTGGGCATGTATCCGGGGGTTAACGTCTTATTATTATTATAAAAGCGATAATGTGTATGGATAGGTAGATTTTACTCAATCACGCCATAACTAGTGAACCCATTTTGATGAAACTTAGCAGTGTTGTAGTTTATGTACCAGAATAACGCATAGAAGCAGTAAGCTTTGTACGTGGTTTTATCTTAAGTCTTGGGCGTTGGCATTCAAGTGACATTCTAAGTGATTTCCAATTAGTAGATATTATGGGATCATCTCTAGAACGTCTGGACTTGATTTTGTTGGATATTTCACTGCAATTTAGGTACACAGAACATAGTGTACGTTTTGTTTCCTAAATACTTAAGGTTTCCATTACAAGAAGCAAAAGAATCGAAGTACGCGGGTGAAACCGCGGCGTTCGACTAGCTATTGAACATACCAGACATTGTCAACAGGAATAGGATAAGGAAGCACCTTCTGATCTTCTCATGCGCCGCGCCTCTACTCGCCGTGGTCACATACTTCGGGATCGGCAATGAGAGCAAGCAAACATTGAGCGATTTCAACGCCACGGGTATGTGATAACTTCGGACCTCTGTACTTACTTAGGATTGTCAGCCTTACTTTATCATATTATTGTACTTCAGGGCTCCGTAATGTATATATTTTTAACGAGCCTGGCCCACGTTTTGTTCTCACTAAAACTGCGACAACCACAACGACCCTTCGATATGTGTATATAACGTTGAGAATAAACTATATTTCAGTACAATAGACAGACCAAATATTTTATTAGTAAAATTGAGCTTTGGATCTAAATTAATTGCATATCATTCATGTGATTAAACGCTAACTACGATCACCTTACAATAGAATTAAACAGAACAATCCAATATAAAACACAAGTATACAATTGATGTCTTAAGTTTACGCGAAAGAATTAATAAGTACTGTTTGCGTTAATCGGAACAACTAAAATTATAATTCTTCGGGTACTTTTGAAAACTTGGTACATCAGGACATCTGTCACCTCAGTCCACCCGTGACCATGGTCGCTGTAAAGCTTCTGAAACGTCGGGCTACATAAATAATCAAATAAACCGCGATAAAATCCGTAAGAGTGGTTTCATTGTAACAAGTATACAACACCAATACCAGAATAAGATACTGATACCAGTATAAGATACTGATACCAGTATAAAATATTAATATTTAATGCCCTTTTTTTCAGGCATTGCTATGTTGTTTTCTGCTGGAACGTTTTTATATGTGGCGACAGTTCACGTGTTGCCCGAATTGACCCATCCACATTCAAGTACACATACCCTTCTTCCGCAAGATGGAGTGTCGAAAAAGGGCTTTGGAGGACTACAATTTACTGAGGTTATAATACTAACTATAGGAGCCATGCTTCCCGTTCTACTAACTATGGGACATAAACATTAAGACTGATTAAAATGGCAAAAAAGCAACAAGAACTCAATAATTTATCGACAGAAACAAAATTAAATTGAACAAAAACTGTTAAAATGGTGGGCATCTGTCACATGCATTTGTCCATGGTAAATGACAGATGTCAAACATATTTGACACTCAACATAAATGTTTATTTTCTAGTAGTGATAATTATTATTTACAATTAAATAAAAAAAAAATTGAATCGAATTATTTCTTGAATCGTTTAGATTTTAAGACTTGTTTATAATTAAGCAATAAATTTAAGATGCCTATAACCATAAAAAAGTAAGAAAAGTATATCTTGGGTAGAAAATGAAATGTTAAATAGTTGTACATACTTCGTTAAGACTATAACAACAGCTCTATTTTGGTCATGTATTTGTGAATATACTATAGCTATATTTTATACACATGTATAGACATAGCTCAGTTTTTTTATACTTTAATGTATATTATTACTTACGTGTAAAGAGGATGAACACTCGTACTTTTTCCGGCTGCGTCCGAAGGTGATGTTCTTCGAGCGTATGTATGTAGATTTCGAAATACCCTGCAACAACATAAATATCTAGAAGGTGTAGTGTGTCGCTAGATTCTTCTTGACAACATGATTCCACGCCATCCATGATACGCCAGGTACATTCAATATGTTTTATGCCGTGTGGTTTTTACAGCTAACAAATGTGTAAACAGAAGCAGACACAAAAATCTCATATCACGTTACTACCAAACCCATTTCGTTCAATCCAATTTTCGTTTAAAGTTTTGATATAATGCTATCAGTTTATTTATTTTTTTTTTTCAATTTTTCCCTCGGCAGTTGAAGAGGTAGTTTCGAAGTGGGGGACATGTTTTATCACTTTAGAAACGAATATATTTAAAAGTACTAGCATAAGCAAAAAACTTTCATAGAAACATTGTATACCTTTTAGAACTATACATTGAGACCTGAGAGAGAGAGAGAGAGAGAGAGAGAGAGAGAGAGAGAGAGAGTAAAAAAGAATTCATTCCTCCATTCAAAATCATACTACATCCCTTTCTCGTGGTTTAATAAAATAACATAACAATATTCATAATCGCCAGAGTAGAACGTCTGAGACATACGGATGTGACTATGTCTACATGTATACCCCTGGTTGTTAAAGCTTTGTATTGCTATGAAGAATATTTTTACATTCCGCAAATTGTAATGTTATGAAATGGGCTTATAAAATGTTACATTAGGTAGATGCCTGTGTTTTAGATGTAAATAAAATATATAGATTGTATATAATTATGAGTAAATATTTAAAGCATGCTCAAAATACTAAATCTGTTCTCTAAGGAATTAGATTGTTAATATTTCGATCTGGATCACATGGGTGAAATTGTCTCCTTCACTATTGTGTCACGTGTATGCGCTTCGCAGAGGCCGATGACACGTCAATGGAAATACAATATAATGTGATGTTAAATTTTTTTTTTTTTACGTTTTACGTTCAGTTGAAGCGCTATATGAATGTTCATGGCATTGGTTATGCCATCGACTTAGCATAACTTTTCATTTCTGGGCCACATAATGTTCGTACGCATATGTAGGACTAGCAGTCCGTGCCGGCTTTGCACGGATATTTCTAAAAAAAAATGGCAAATATTCATTGATAGGTCGGTCTCGTAAATGTTACACGTTACCACATGACAAAGATGTATTAAATATGGCCTCGTACAGATGGATCCGTACTTGCACGTCTTAGCACAGCTAAAACTTTCCGCCTGTGTTATGCGAGAGGTCCTCATCGCTCCAGCCAGTGCGGCTGCAATGCAAAAATGACACTTGCTCTTATTTGAAATAAAAATGTCCATTGATATTACATGTTTTAATCTACACATACTATTAAATAATATTCAGGAAGAGGTAATGCCATGCTGCATAGAAAGAGGTAGTGCCATGCATAGTCATAGAGCATGATACTACATCCTCCTATGCAACGGAAATGGGCCGGCACGACAGGGGAGGTACCTCTCGCTCACATAATACCGTCGTAAAGTGACAACTTCAGTGTCGCGGTTCGTGAGTAGCCGGTGGCTCATTGTGGCGAGTGGGTAATGAGAGCAACGCATCGGCATAATAATAATGTGGATGTTCATGGGCGTCGGCAGCCGTAAAAAGGCTCCGATTTCTCGTTTGCCCCTATTCTTTAAAACAACATCCACAAAATCTGCCCGTCTGTAGTGTAGATTTTCTCAAAATCTAATGAACGGTTTTTTGATGGTGTATAATTATTTAAGTTAGCATAATATCCCGTCTTATACATGAAGGAAGCCCGTGCAGATTGATAATAAGTACTAAATGATAAAACTTGAACAATATCTTGGCGTTATATACGTAGTGAAATATGTAATAGGAAAATATCAATGGTTCATTCCCTTTCATATGGAAAGCAGATACCAAATTGTTACCTAACATTAAAATACCTATTTTGCAAAAAATACTTTTAGGCATTCGTGTGAGATCTCTTAGTACGATACACGAAACTAAATGAGACTTACAATTAAGTAGTAGTTATGTTTCTCGCACTCGATGTGATGGTCCAATGCAAATTTAAAAACTTATAAGAAACTCAAGTTGTTTTAATTTATGATGATTATTCAGTTATACATATTTGGAAAAGTTTTACTTTTTGTTTTGTTATGTGTCAAAGTTTGAATTGTATAATATTTGTAGTATTTAAGTACCTAGTTTAGAACATTTTTATATTAAATGAGAAAATAGAATAAGATGCGTTTTATTCTAGTAAAATACCTACAGTTGAAGTCGAACAGAAAATATGTATAACTGTTAAAAAAAACAAGTCTATGAATATAATGTAATCGTTAAATAGATTTTTAAGTAAATTATTATGCTATACTTTCTACTAGGCAAACATGTCTATGGGCGTTACCTACGCCCACAGCCTTCAAAAGGCTGCTCGTTAGTGTTATTTATAAAAAAATGTTTTTTTATAAATAACACTCCATTATCGGGTGATCTTAATGCATTGCTCTGTTGGGCGGATGTTATGCTCATCATCAACAGCCTAAAGCAGCAAATGACGCTTCCCCCGATACTGTAATGTTTTAACTCTTTAACGTTTCACGCATGAGCCCCATGGGTGAAAGCCACTAGGATCTTGTGGACGCAAAGTGTTAGAATTTCATAATTCCTATACATATTGGTTTGTATATCTATTGAATCGCTTATCATTTTGACTTACACTGAGTTCGACAGACCATAAAATGAACGTATTAACGTTCAATACTAGTGGTGAAACAGTTCTTAATTCTCAAACATGCCAACTCTATTACATGGATGCGATCTAGTTCACTAAACTACCTAATCTTTTTTACTATTACATAAAGTAGGTACCAATGGAACCGAGGGGGATCTTTGCACCCCTCTTATAAGAAGAAGGGGCTTAAAGATCAAGAGGGGGAATCGCTCCCGGTACCCCTCTAATAAGGAGAGGGGACCTAAGAGCAACAGGAGGTGGCGCCTTTGCGCACGGGGCAAGGGGCGAGGATGGGAACCTCACCCCATTGTCTCCCAAAGTCGGTGGGGTTGTCCTGTAGTGCTGGGCAACCCCATCTGTGGAGGTGTAGTTGGACCCTTAGGGGGCTAACTAGCCGTCGGGGTGCCCTGATGGTTGTTGTTCCGGGGCACCTCACCAAGGGCGGCACTGATGGCACTCGCGGTGGTTTTTGTGGGTATTGGGCACTATCATGTGTCACGAGTCCCACACACCACTGGACCCCACAAAAAGAAAAAAGGTACCTATTAAGCAATTTATCGTAACTAGTTATCGGCCAAAGATCGAAATTGCATCTTAAGAGACAGAACCATTGTATTCGAATACCGTAATACCCCGCTTTACGCAAGGAATACGTTCCAAAAAAAAATGCGTTAACTGAAATTCGCATATAACGAGATTTATGATTAAAAATTATTACAAAAAAATACAAATCATTTTAATCAGTCATTTTAATTGTAGGAACGCTTTATGCAATACATACCCTTATTTTTTACGGAAAAATACATCTATTGTCTTTTGGGTAACGTTTTGTTTACGTTCTTGTAAAATACGTTCATAACACCCAACTCTGTTTTTAATTATTTGACAGATGGTCAATACACGGTAATCATTATTGTCTATACTCTGTAATATGTCCAAACCTAAATAAATTTTTGGAAGTGTATTTTGTATTCCACCTGAAGATAAAACCTCTTCTAATTGTTCTTCCTCATCGTAGATAGGATTATTTTATAAATGGATCAGATCTCCATTACTGAGAGTTACTACGAGTTCTACGAGATCTTCTACCGCGACATCTTCAAGTTCAGACCCCTCAATCATTGCAGCAATATCTTCAAGCACTTGTCTCTGCGTCTGGACAATTCCTCTAGGTGCTTGCACTACATCTGGCCAAAGATTACGCCACACCCCATTCACATAACTCATTCTAACTTCCTTCCAAGCCTCTTGTATGTTGTGAATAGACTTTATAATGTTGTATGACTTCCACCACTCTCGCATAGACTGTCTTTCTTCCCCGTAAGTTTCATGAATTAGTTGGCTAAAAGTGCGGCGATGGTAATAAGCTTTGACGTTTGCTATTGCTTCCTCGTCCACAGGTTGTAATATTGACGTAGTGTTTGGTGGAAGGAACGTCACGTACACTTTTAAATCTCTGCGCGTGTCAAGTGAGATTGGATGTCCTGGAGCAATATCTAAGAATAATATAACTTTAGGTTCAAGTCCATTTCTGTCACAGTATGATTTGACTGATGGGCGAAAACTATTAGAATACCAGTTGAAAAATATCCCGTGTAACCCACGCCTTTCAGTTTGATCGCCACACAAATGGTAGACTTGTCTTGTCTGTGCCTCGCATTGCACGGGGTGTTTCTGAATGGTACACTGGTATAGGTTTCAGTTTGAAACCACCAGTGACATTACCCAGCAGAAGTATTAGTCGATCTTTCGCAGCTTTCAAACCACTGGCTTGACTTTCTTCTTTAGAAATGAATGTTCGAGATGGCAAAGTGACGCTTTTACGCTCTTTTTTCTTTAGGCGACATTTTTAACGTAGGGTTAAATTATGTATGCATCTTCCATAAATGTTAAAACTCAACTGCCAGCCGACCGAACTAACATCACGGAACAAATCAAAAAACGAAACGAACGAGGAAATCCCCGTAGAATAAAGTCAAAGGACTGGGAATTCGCGGTTCTTCAAAAAGAATATTCAGAGGAAGCGGGGATCCCGCGACCATAGAGCAGTTGATGACTACATTATATTTACAGGTACGCACTCTTTCGCGTAATTCGAGGCAATTGAGCGCGAAATTTGCAATTCGCGTTATAGTGAAACCACGTATAACGGGGACGCGTAAAGCGGGATATTACTGTACAGTATAACTTGGCAGTAAAACCTTAATGTAGGTACTTAAATAAGAATTAAATGACACTTATACATTCTTTACCGCTGTATGCCGAGAGATATGTCTAGTGCAGCTTCGTCGGTTACTAAAGGACACGTCGGGCGAATCACGACTAGGTGAGATTAGGATCGATAGGAGGACAAACGCCCTTCCTTTCCTGCAGATAGGAAGGATGCATTCGCAGTTATTTAAGATTAGCCGAAATAACTGTTACTAGGCGAGGGGGCCCGGTTCCCTTTCTGACGACGGGGAGCAGCTCACGAGCGCCAGCCGAAGTTGCCTTGCATTGGGAGCTCGAAGACCTCGTTGAGCTATCATGACTGGGGAGAACCGTACTCGACGTCGGGCGGGCGGGTGGTACTACGTCTCGCGCACGGAATCGAACGTATATAGTGTTGTCTGTCATGAT
>JAFELO010002155.1:0-18700 GCA_017140195.1 Eumaeus atala
CTCAACTGTTATTAGCATTTTCGGATTTCTGATAGTAGTCCGAAGTAAGGAAGTCGGTGACGTTACGTACCCACGCTTCGAGAAGAAGTCTGTTTTCTGTCTGGTCGGCTCAAACTACTGTCCCACCAGATTCGGAAAGTAGTGATTAGAGAGTTCAATTGTGTTCAATTGTGTGACATTATGTCCTTTGCAGGTGACTAGTCTCTGAGAAGGTCGCCCTAGTCCAATTCGGGTGGGAGGGTACCACTAAAACATGTTTTATGGCACTATAATATAGGCCACTTACTATATTATAGTGCCATAAAACATGTTTTAGTGGATTCATAGATATCATCAAAGTTTACACTATGCACCTCCACACAGTCGGTTGACAAATGCGATACGACACAGACGTGTAGTTGTGAAGGGAAAGAGGCCAACTGCTAACTAAAATGCATAATTTCTATTCTCATGATTGAAATACAAAGGCGAAATACCACTCACTGATTAATCACGAAATCTCAGAAACTAAACCACCAACAATCTTGAAATTTGGCAGGCAGAGATCCCTTTTAGGGTGCGGACATCCGCTCAGAACGATTATTACGAGACTCCACCCCTAAAGGTGGGGGTATAATATGCGGGTGAAGTCAGGAGGGGCTGCTAGGGTATATATATTTCATGAATTGTGCAGCGCCTCATTCGCTGAAGTGGCAATGGGCTGTTCACACACTCAGAAGATCAGATGGCAGATGGGCCAGCAAGGTTCTGAAGTGGAGGCCGCGTTTAGGAAAACGAAGTGTTTGCCGACCGTACACCAGGTGAGAGGACGATCCCCGTGCACTAGCCGGTCGGGAATAGATGCCCGTAGCAGGAGATCGGTAGTCTTAATGTTTATTGAAAGTGGCCCATCTCCAGCAACAGACCGATGGGGTGGTGTTTATTCCTCTACATAAAAAACTGAAAATAAATATTCTCCGTCATAATCTAGGACATTTATTGCATAATTTGTTAGGATCCGTCTAGACTTCAGTGCGTGATTTGTGGCTCTGGTACGACAATATCGACTTTAATTAAGATTAGATTGAAAATAAAGATTGTAAATATAAACCAAAGGGTGGCTTTGTCGTTGTATAACTGCACGAAAGTTCCCAATGAAACTCGCACGACAGACATTTCTTTTGTTCAAAGAAGTCTTTTTAGGCGAACAACAAACGCAGGGCTTGAACAACGACATGTCTCGCCGTAATCTTCATTTTTATAGTTTTCTTTTACTTTTTTTTAAAGGGCCACATGAGCGGACGGGGCCTTAATGTCTACCAACGTGCATAAATATACGCGTAATTGTTATGTATACGTGTTGGCCCTCCTTTCTTTCTTCCCTTCAATGGGCCAGCGCTATTCACAACGAAAACGATGACTCATCATGCGGCGGTATCATGTGCGCGGGTCGACCCAGTTAATTTGCTATGCTACATGGCACTATCCCCTAATGTATATTACACCGCGAGGTTTAAATGCAAAACGACCGACGCTTGTCCAGAGCTCGTGCAGATGCGTTGCTCTCCTGACCCCATTTCAATGAGCCAGCCGGACTCTGACGAACAGCACGACACGCGACGTAGCTACTTCACGATACTCTGTCACCGGGAGGCTCTCCTGGTTCGGATGCAATGCAGCAATAACATTCTTTTTCACCGCTTATTAGCACGTGCGGACTGACCGCGGGAATCGGAACATGTAATTGTGAAATTTGTATTGCCACTAGGTGCCGCCTCGTGGCGCTTTTTTTTTTTGGAACCAGTGCAGTCGAAGCGAAGAAAAGAACAACACAGCTTCAACGGATTGCTAGGTGTGGCTAGACTAGGCTTGAGGTCGAAAGAGGGACCGACTCCCCTTTTTGTCGCAGATGGTAGAGATACATCCCGATATGAGAGTGTTTGTAACAGCTAATCTAACTGTTATTACCACGGCAAGAGGCACCGAGAGATCCCTCCTAACATTTCGTAACCTTATTACACAAATTTGTTCCATGGTTCCAACGACGTACAAGGACTTACATTTTTGAAAATTTATTTTAAGAAGGTTTAAGAGGTGTGGAAAGAGAGTAGAGAAGCCTTTGCCCAGCAGTGGGTCACGGTAGGCCACTACTGCGTTCTTTTTGTTGACGCGGGGTAACGCATTTACGCGCCTTCAATGGCCCTGAGTGGTGTCCAGTGGTGTGTGGGACTCGCGGCATATTCTAGTATCGAATACACACAAAAACCACCGCGAATGCCATCATTGCCGTCTTTGGTGAGGTGCCTCGGAATAAACAAATCATCAGGGCACCTCGGTGGCTAGGCAGCTCCCTAAGGGACCGACTACAACTCCACGGATGGGGTTGTCCCGCATTACAGGACAACTCCACCAACTTTGGGACAGTGCAATGGGGGTGAGGTTCCCCCGTGCGCAAAAACAACAAGCGGAGGCGGTGTTGTGCCTTTTTGTCCCCTCTTATTATATGACGGGTGCAAAGACCATCCCCCTTGGTTCAATTGGCTTCGCCTGGGTTTACAACAGGCTACAGAGCCCCACCGCAACGTCAAGGCTTGAAGCAACCAAGGAGATTTAGTTCAACATTACTGACTATGCTCTCCGTGAGGCTTTCTTAAGCTTCTGCTACTTCTATTTATTCTATTAAAAAAAAAATATGTTAATATATAGTCGTGGTCATACATCAATCTCAATCATTTGATATACATTTTAAACAGCTTCCAATATTGGAGCCGCTAGAGCACTATTACATTCACTTATCTCTTTCAAGTTAAAATACTTTTAATTATTATTAGAGTTCGGACATCTTCGTTCCGAACACGCAAATGACGTACATACGCGTGCGTTTGTGTCTTATATAATTAGCTAAAACACACGTGACAAATTTTTAGATTCCTTTAAAATATATTAAAGTAGATCCGCAGTCCCCCCCAAGATTCAAGTCTTGTCGTAGGGGTCCGTAGCCCGGGGTGAATTCAGACGAAGCCAATTGTACGAGAGAAGGAGACTCTTTTTCGCACGGGGTAAGGAGTGAGGATGGGAACCTCACCCCATTGCACTGTCCCATTCTGGTGGGGTCGTCTGTGGTGCGGGGCTGTCTCTCTGTGGAGGTGGAGTCGGTCCCTGATGATTCGTTGAGGTTCCCTGATGATTTAGAGACGATGGAACTGGACCCCATCCAGTGTCGATGGTGGCAGTTCCCTGCGTCAACAGTTGTAATCTGGAATGATTACTTAATATATTTTAACTTATTTATGTTAAACACATCATATTATCTCGAATAAAGGAAAACACCTGGTTCGTTCGTTATATATTGTAGACATTACATTTTACAAATAGAAACTCTATTACATAAACGTCATCAGACTCAAATTACAAAACACTTTTATCATTCCGCCAGGCTATAAAACAACAATGTTATTCAGATCACTCCGGAGTCGGGAAGTTGGCGGTGTTACACCCCCGTTAGGCATAACCCTGGTGCACCTCATACACTAAAAAGCTCAGCGAAACCATCAATATTACAGAAATTGTGATCCTGAGTGGTTTAAATTTACATAGCTATAATACAACCGCCGTATATGTCTGTTGTCGGGTCATTTAGCAAGCGCTTTTAACGTCGACCGCGCTCATAATGTGCGGCCATATATATAACAGCGTTCACACTGAGTAGCCCTTACTTATATCAGACTTTTACCCCGAATGTGCAATGCAATAGCAGATGACACATAGTAGTAACACTTTGTGTTAAATTACTTTAGAAATAAACAAAGTCAACATTCAATGTATAGCGATCTTTACTACATTTATCGATAAAAATAAAAATATTAAGAAGTCGATTGGCACATACTGTTGGTGAACTAAATAGTTCTCAATAAAAAGTATGTACGTACTGTTAAGTTTCTTTTCAGAATGATTTATTGGTAAAAGTCCAATACCGCAATAGAGGGGAAAAGTAGCTCACGCCGGACGGAGCTTTGAGCAGCCAGTCGTAAGAATGCATTTCTTTATCTTTATTTTATTCAATGCGATGGACCTTTTTTACTTTTTCTAGAGTTCAACAGATTTATCTGTATAGATGTCTATATCAAAGAGATCTTCAAGAGGAATTTTATAAAAGCGATAGGATTTTTCACTTCTGAAGTATTATATAAGTTACGACCGATGGAGTCGTTTCTGCTGACTAAAGACGCCAAAGAGACGAGGACAGGATGCTCCGACACACACGGATTGCAATGTATCAAACGACAAAACGAGGCACGGCACCTCCCTTTGGCTAGGACTGAGCCCCATTTAAAAATATCGATATTTGGTTATGTACAATGTTGAGTTAGTAGTTACTATTCATACTTGTATATATTTTGTAAGTGAGACTGTCGTTTTAAATAATGTTATATAGACTATGTTCATCACGAATAATGTAATAAATAATGGTAAATTAATAATGTAATAAATAATGGTAAATTAATAATGTAATAAATAATGGTAAATTAATACTTTAAATCAGTCCAGAAGTTTCGGAGCCTATTAAATGCAAACAGACAAACAATCAAATGTTTTCTGTTTCAACTATTATATAGAATTATACATAATATTATATTTCAATAATAAAAGGTGATTAAAACTGAGTTTCTGTTATGGCTCGACTGTGGTTCCACTAATGTGCAAATCTAATAGTATTAACTATATTATCAAATTTGTCTATTTGCTGGTAGTTATTTAAAAACGGTATTTAAACATTACATACTGAAATAGTTCTAGTACTCTATTAAATATTGTACTATCTGTAGGTATAAGTAAATAGTTACCTACAGTATATGTAACTATTAGCGCAAAAATAATTTCAAACAAGATTTTTTTACTAAAAATTTTAGAGTCCTACCACTTACTTAGCACATACCACCATCGCAATACGCGAAATAGCACAACAATACATCTTCACGCCAGGTCCCTAATGGGGTAGGCAGGGGTACGGAATAACATACGTGACGATCCTTACATACCCCGCCTACCTCCGCCACACTCATTAATCTCTTCATACAACAACCGATCACATATATATACACAGTATCAATCTGATCATGGTGTGGCAGCTGCACATTCGCATTGTTAACCTTTCACCTGCCACTCTTTCTACATACCCGTAGTAACGGAGCATGCCCTTTCTCATTTTTACACCGACACTTTCTTTCATACCTAAGCTCTCTCTCACTTCATTATTGCGAGGACGGGCGGCGTGGGTTACGTCACATATTTTTCACAACGACCTCATCTCGACCGCGCCCATCTCGATACCCAACTCGCACTTTCTTACAAGAACCTTGAAATTAGCACATAATAACACAGGGCAAGACGGGCACCATTTTTTTTTTGTTAACGCGGGAAAACGCATTTACGCGCCTTCACCGGTCCTGGGCGGGGTCCAGTGGTGTGTGGGACTCGCGGCACAAGATGGTGCCGAATACCCACTAAGACCAACGCGAATATCATCAGTGCCGCCCTTGGTGAGGTGCCCCGGAACAACAAATCATCAGGGCACCACGACGGCTAGTCAGCCCTCTAAGGGACCAACTCCACCCCCATAGATGGGGTTGCCCCACACTACAGGACAATCCCATCGACTTTGGGACCGCACTATGGGGTATGGTTCCCACCCTCGCCCTTTGCCTCGTGCGCGAAATCGCCTCCTGCTTAAGAGGGGTACTGATCTCAAGCCCCTCTTCTTATGAGAGGGGTACAAAGATCCCCCTCGGTTGCCCTGGCTCAAAACTGCGCTGTTAAGCAATTTCCCCAACACTCCATTCACTCTGTTCCCTGCACACACTCTTCTCTCGACATCTGCGGTGTGCCTTCCATCCCTACTAAAAGCACAACCTAGGAATACAAACTCTTTCACTTGCTCCAGCACTACGTCGCCAGTTGTGGTAACCCTTACGTCTAATAACAATAAGTATAGATATCAAAATACAAGTTATTCGTGAAATAAAACTATAGATATCAATGTGCATATTTGCTGTGTCCCCTCCCTACCGGCCCCTGTCGGTTTACCCCGGCGGTTCATTATGCAGTCGCCCTCGCCACGCGCCAATCACGTACAGTGTAATATTATTGCTCACCGGATAGAGATTTCAACTATGCATTCGATATCGTGCGACCTTACAGATCGATATCATTTGACATCACTAGTTCATGCCCGTGACTTCGGCTGTGTTCTGATATTTATTCTGCTTCGTTAGGAACGTACTATATGCATATGTCCTAATAACATTTAGTGAGAGACAGTGCATTGTAGTCTACAGAGGGCTACTGAGTTCATTCCGCATCAAGTTAATGATATGTTGTTACGTCTCGTAGCATACGTGTGAATCCAGTGGCCCACTGGGGAATATGGCGAAGAAGTGGAGCGCGTACGCACAACGTATGCTCATGTAGCCGTCATAAAGCTCCACAAGCGTGATCCTTATGAAAAACTAAGTCTTTACTAGCTCACACTCGCGACTTCGTCTGTGTATTGAAGAATCTCCCTTCGTTAGTAACACGATGTGATCCAGTCTTTTATTTATCGTACAAGGAGGCAAATGTACAGTAGGGTCGCTTTGGCGACTTCCGGCGCCCATAGACATCCACATACTTGTTATGTAAATGTGTCCCCTTCCTAGTTTCTTCACGAATGTGCCATGGGAAACTCACAAACCAAACGAAACGTGACAACATAGTTATCTTTGAGATAACTATTTTTCATCTGAGCTAGAGCTAGGGGAGACCTGAGAGACTTGTGGCAGAAAATAGAATGTCATCAATAGCAGATGTTGTTGGGTTCAAATTGTTAGCCACCGGAATACCGCTGCTATTGCTGCGGCGGTACCGCTGTTATTGCTGCGGCGGTACCGCTGTTACTGCTGCGGCGGTACCGCTGTTATTGCTGCGGCGGTATTTACGTCACACACTTACAGCCCGGAAAGTACGTGAAAGTGAGCGACAGCTTCGTCCTCGCCCCCCCGCCCGTCCCCCNCCCGTCCCCCCTCCCCGGCTCCTAATCCCACCTCCTCTACTCTCCTCGAATCCATAAGGAAAGCGCGTGAAAATTGTTGTGAAAAGAAAGTGAATTGCGAGTAGCAGAAGATCGGTCGTCTTGGCGTTGCAGCAGTGAAGTGATAAGGGCTGATCATGATGGTGACATTGTCAGCTGTGGCGGTTAACAATGTAAGTACCTGATGAAAATAACAAAATATGAATGAAATATGCTTTATTGTGCACATAAAACAAATAATTACAGACCAATAAACATTTAACATGACGTACAAGAACAATCTTTCATGTACACAAAAGGCGGTCTTATTGCTTAGAGGCAATTTCTTCTAGACAACCTTTGCGTATTTGAAAGAATACGTCTTATAAGGTAAACAAGGCATAACATAGCAAAAACAAAAACTACAAAGAAAATTACAAGTACAACAAACAAAAAAGAAAAAAAAAAGTACCTTCACGCCTGTTATCTCCAAAGAGGTATACAGAGGTGTGCTAGTACATCCACAACTCGTAAGTCCATAGATATACTAGAACACCCACGATTAGACAAGGTACTGAGGCCCATGATGTCATAGGTGGCAAGCCACTTAGGGCAATTTCCAGTACCGGATAATGTAATGCGTGCTCAGAATAATCTGAGAAACATTTAATAACAGTGCCAGACCTGGGAATCGAACTCAGGACCCCACACGGCTAACGGTCTTAACAGCGGCACCTGCACCGTCACACCACAGAGGCGATAAAAACACGGTATTTAATATAATACCTATATATATAAATATTATAAAATATAGGTTACGCACATGCTCATAATAAATACATATGACATACATAATTAAACATACATAAACAATAATATATAATACTTAATAATGTAATTATAATGTATAAACACTATTTAGCGCTGCAGATGAAGCAACGAGACAGTGAAAATTATCAGCAACAGCACAATTGCAGGTAATGCTGATTTACTAAATTTTTAAAAGTATTTAAGCTTTTGTAAGTTTTATCTCAAGGGGTAGGGCATTCACAATGTAATGGCTCTTACTATAAATTATGAACTATAATATCTACTTCGATGGATAGGCATGTGCATATCCTACATATGGAGGAGTAGGTTATTTGAAGAGCGCAGTTCTTTGCTAGCTACTTTGCGAAAAGTAAATAATAAGTCATTTAGGAGAAAAAACCCAAAAATCAATTCCCGAGCTCATTCTGTCGGTAAATATGTTTTGTTGGCAACATTTTAAAACCATCGAGTAACATTATCTACTGGGTGCGGATCACTGACCAAATGTTGTACGGTCCGCACCACAAGTCGCGCCACATCGTAGCACATAGACAACAAGCTCAACATTAGAATAGCATGAACACTGAATTAATTCAAAATGAATGCCTGGTTCTACAATTTAAGTTTTTAAAGTGAAACATTTTACTGACGTATCGAAATTTTTGGTCATCTAACGCATGTCTTGTTACACCTTAGTCAATCGTAACGGCTTGCTGTACCTTTATATATCTAGTATATACAGCAGCACTTGACATCGCTTGCCTCAGTTGACCTTAATATAATATTTATCACGTCTTTTTTCCCCCACTTTTTTCACATTTCTTAAATGTTTTTGAAAATAACTAGCCGTAATGAAATGCAGAGATTAAGGCTATCTGACTGCGACATATACACCATTATTTGCGCGCCACACGTAGAACATGTGAACTGATATCGTTGTAACATACACTTAACAATATTCTTGCTTATAAATAATTTTCTTCTTATTGTTTTCGTTATGTGACAACTAATCGACCTTAGATGCTGTCACTACTACTACTACTCCTACTCCAGGTCATCTTCGCAAATGATCTGCGAGGGCTACGGGCATCGCGGCGAACCTCATAACCCGGGTGGGATCGCGAGGGGGCAACTATCCCTTCGGTAACGGCGCCGCAATGAATATTGCGGGTTTGCCATCGTGGCTGTCACTACAATGTCTCCGGGTACGGTACGTAGCACGGTACTGTAATGCCATCTAGTGGAGTTTTCAAGTCTCGGCCTTACATTTTTTCTTCTGTTTCGCCCCCAAGTGATAAAAGCCTCGCCAGGCATCTCATGAACATTGTTAAAATTTTCACAGACGATGTATTTGTCACATCTACTACAACAAACACTAAAAAATATTTAGACGGGCCACACAGGAAACGTGTTTCTTGCCAAATTTTTATTAGTAATAGTATTGTATCCTTCGTGCGTGAGTCCGTCTCGCACTTGGCCGGTTCTAGATGGTAGATTTTTTGCTGACGTTCAAAAGTAATTTTTATAATCCTATTTTAATAAAACTCTCTCATTTCATTAGGTAAGCTTGCAAGCGTATCATCTCATGGTAAGCCAATAGACTTTTCTTAGTTTCCACGTTTCACACAGATCCGTCGTTGCATTCAAAGCACTGACAAAAAGTGAGTTTATAATGATCAGTTATATATTAGTATAAATTCACTTATTGCTTTGTGATATAGTGGTAAGCATGTTCAATCATAGTCGTGCGGTCCTGGGTTCGAGCCCCGGGACGGTCCATAGGTGTTATTGGGATTTCGAGCAACAATCCGACAGTCAGAAAGTTGGCGGTGTTCCGTCTTCTAAGCTTAGCCTTAGGCCTCCTAAGATGCCTGGTTAGACCTCCGTGCCCCGGAGAGCACGTTAAGCTGTCAGTCCTGCGCCTGAGAAATCCGGTCGTGTCGGTGCCGTCCCATCGGAATATAAGCATAAGGAAAGAGGGAGTGCACTTGTGCCTGCACACACACTTGTACACTATAATATCTCCTTCTATAGAGAGCCTCGGACGACATCACTGTTACATAAATTCACAAAAATATTATCCAAATTACAATAAACCCACTTTCACGGATTTTACTCGTCATGTCTTCGCACTCTTCCCGTTGCCGGGTCGAGGGGGGTCCAGACCGGAGCTTAGCTCCCTACTGGAGATGTGTTTGTTCGAGCCTCGTCAATACGAGGCTGTGGTCGATGCGAGGTCGTGTTGACCTCTGGGTGCATTTGCACATATGTTTATGTGCCTGGGCTATTGGTATCTTTGTACAATCGGCGTCTATCCATTTGTAGGGGCACTCTCACAGGTCCCAGATTGAACTGAGAAACGTGTATGGTTCCACTCCTGTGATGGCCCTATGGACAGGCACCGAGTCGCACGCTGTGTTTGCGATACGGTGTATTGGTGGAAAAGCAATGGTCAAAGGTCAGACGCGACAAACAGAAGAAAAGAAAGAAAAAAATAAATTAAAAGATGGGTCCTGGCCGTGAAGTTGTTGTCACGGGAGAAGCGGCGGGCCGTATCCTTGCGGGAGCGTGGCAACGGGGTTGTCACGTCCCACTCGGTATCACCCGCGCGGTGTCGGCGATGTCCGTCTGCAGCGTCCGGCGAGAGGGAAAAGTGTATACAAGTATATAACTATATAACCTGTGAAAAAAGAAGAAGTCAAATGGATTAGTGATTTTTTTTTCTAGCCTGTGTGGGAGGTGTACGGAAACTGGTTATCCGTCCCCCCCCCCCTCGGCAGGCTATATTTGTCCGGGGGGCGGGCATGCCAGGGCGCGAGACCTCTGAGGGTCTCGTGCTCCGACGCGTCCGCCTTTTCGAACAGGTTGCTCGACATCCTGTCGACAAAGTCATCAAGTGGCTCGACGCGCAGGTCTCTGAGTATAGTGTGGTTCCTCACGAACCATGGAGCCTTGACCAGTTGCCGTAACACCCTGTTCTGGACGGCACAGAGCTTCCGCTTGTTCGTATCGCTCAGCAAGTGATGCCAGGCAGGAGTCGCTGCCAGGCAGGAGTCGCTCACGGATTTTAATGTGATTTTTTTAATTATATAACTAGCCCGACGTATCAGGAGCTTTACAGCGACCACGGTCACGTCGAGCTAGTTATATAATTAAATAAACTGCGATAAAATCTGTAAAATCTACATTTATTGTAATGAGTAACATTCTCGACACCAAAACATTATACAACATTAGATGTTAGAAGGGAACATGTAAATGTTTAATATGTTTTGTAGTGACCTCCGAATTCAGTGAAACGATTTTAGCGGCAACTCTTTGCTATAAGCTACAAAAGCTGTGGTCGGACTGAATAAATAATATCACCAATTGTAAAGTAATTAACAGTTCGATGTTGTTCGTAAACTATTCACTTTGGCTCCGCACCCGTTAATTTGCCGTGAATTAGTTTGTATTGTAACAGTTGTAAGTAGTCGTTGAACGATCCGATTTAGAGTATAACTGCTAAGATGGCTAGCAATTGGGAGAGGTGATTTATATTTTATTATCTTTTTATTTGGGGACCTTCGTCACACGAGGCAATGGCGACGGTCCCATCGTAACCTAAAGTTAATATTACACCACCACTGTAATAATCACCTGAGGCGAGGTGACAATAAGTGCTATTGTTTATTGTTCATGCCTGATGGAAATTTATTTTTCCTGTGATACAATTTATTTGTTTTCTTTCTGTTGACGTGCAGAAAACCACTTACACGTCGACACCGCCCGATGCGTCGTGGTGTGTGAGACGCGCTGCACACGATAGTGCCGACTACTAAAATCACCGCCAGTGTCCGCATCGCCGCCCTTGGTGTGATGCCCCTTAACTGTTAATTATCAGTACGCCTCTGCGGCAAGTCACTGCGCCACCTACAGAGAGGGGATGTTCCACGCCACAGATTAATACTCCAACTTCAGAACAGTGCAATAGGTTGGAGGTCCCATTCTTTGTCTCGTGCGCAAAAGTGCCTCCACTTCATGCACTTTCGTTCCCTCCCATTATAAGGATACAAAGAGCCACCTCCTCGGTTTAGTTGGGCTTTGACTACCGTGTGAACTTGGCTACTGAGGCTACTGAGACCACCATAACGAGGCTTGAACCACAACGAGGCTGAGAAGTAAATTGCCACACAAATAGAATGGGCGATTTTTAAAACTCTGGCTTATTACCTTATACTTGATTAATTATGTTTAGCAGGGGGGCGCCGATTACACAGGAAATTATTTACGACCGCAGTATAACGCCTCGCACCTATTTGTCTGATGAAAACGCCTTCGGAGTTCTCGTGTATTGTGTAGGTGTTCAATGTTGAATACATACTAATGGTTATTGATGATCCTGGACAAATTTAGACTTCAGACGCCAACGTACCTGGCGACCGGGGCTCGGATCAGCGGGGTCCTGGTGGTGATATGATGGTTCATTTAGGGTCTCATAAGGAGTCCTGTATTCCGAAGGTGTATGCACTATGCATGGACCTGATTTTCGACACAACGTTAATCTATTTTTTATTATAATGCGCATGAATGAGATTTATCTAAAAACAAATATAACTTAACCAGCGGCTTTCAGAGGATATCTGTATTGCGTATATATTATATGAGTGTATAGTATATAGTGATAGGTCAAGGGATCTGAAATAAACAACTTTTATCGACATTCAAAGGTACTACCGCTGCTCAGTAGTATGTAGAGCACGAGAGGAACAATAATTACTTCGTACATGGAGCTTCCTACTACGTGCAAAGAACTGTTTCTAGACTTATCTCCTACTATTGCAATCTCACACAATAATATATTCGTGCTCGGGGTGATTTCGTAGGTTTCATTCAAAATCATCTCATAATTAATCAGTCATGCTGCATAGTAGGAGGTAGTGCCATGCATGGTGCATGACACGACATCCTCCTATGCAGCGTAATTGGGCCGACACCTCTCGCTCACTTGATACCACCACAAAGTGTCGCCTATGGTGTCGCTTTTCGTGTGGTTTGTGAGTATCTGGTGGCCCATTGTGAGGGGAGGTGAAAAGGAGGACAACGCATTGGCATAATTATGCTGATATTCATGAGCGCCGGTGGTCCTTGAAAGGCTCCGATTCCTCGTTTGTCCCTCTATACCATAAAAGAAGGTAGCGGACGGACGGTAGAGGATTAACAGTTACACACGCGAGGGACTGCGCTCAAAACTCTCACTGGTATACAATTTATTTTGCAGCGACAACTGAAGCTGGAATTGTTTTAATTCACGCCGCAACAATCGTATTTCGGCTCTGCTAATTCTTAAATAGAACTTCTCCATAAAGGCAAACTGTTACGAACCAGCTCATGCCCACCTACAATTAGTCTGCAGAGTATGCTGCTTCTCGCTGTTCCGCCCCCCTATTGCACCAGGCAAACAATTTTAAAAAATCTTAACGTATATCTCAATCATAGAAGCTCAGCTTGTACACCAGATCTCGGCTTATCCTCTCCAACAGTTTCGGCTGTGACGCGTAGTTCAGTCGCCCAATAACTTTGTCACTGAGTCAGAACAACTTACTATGAATGTTATATAGTGCCATATAAAGTTATGAAACTTACTTAAAAGCGTACTCATAGATGTTAGTGTATAGTTCTTGTAATATCGTTAACACCCAAAACGTAAGTTGTAATACACTTTCATACTGTTTATCTATATGTCTACTTCAGTACCTCTGCTCAGTGGACGACTGGCAGCTGTACAACTGGCCGCAGCAGACAGTGCACCGGTCACGTGACCAAGTCATTATTAAAGCGTCTCTGACTGACAAGAGGATCAACATTTCATAACAATTATACAACATTTCACAAAATTCACTTCATTATATCATCACATTTGATAACACCAGAATATTCATATGAGGATATCTACAGATGATTAGCATGAGGGTAGCTCCAAATATTAGTATGATGATACCTTCAGAGGATTAGTATGAGGTTACCTTCTGCAGATAAGTATGAGGATACCTCCAGAAGATTAGATACAAACAAAATAAAGACAACTGCTCTTCAAAATCTTTTTATTATTCACAACTTAATACGATGCGGATTTTATTACATTGTAACCAATGATCACCGCTATAAACAACCACCCATAAACATACTCGTATTGTGTTTCGACATCAATCACCATGACACTGCAACGTCCATAGTCTACTTACTATGATAATGATACTGCAAATACGATTAAATGTCCAATTATGTATCGTCCATCAAATGAGGCCTACACGAACTGAGAGGTTTTATAATAAAGATAATAACGAGGCAAACGCTATTTACGACTACTTCCTTTAGTCTATTTATATTTATTTAGGTTTCTATATTCTAGTTCTTTTAGTGATACGACGTCGTGGTTCAAGTTTTGTGGTCTCTTATAAGGAAGAGCTGGATGGGGAGGCTGACAGTCATGAGTAGGAACTCATGACTGTCAGGACTTAGAAGTCTGGACTGACGCCTTTCGTCGGTGTGAGGTGCAGGTGGCCTACTCGGAGGGATTACGGAGCGCAACACGTCCGCACGACGTCTAGAGGCGTGGATGCCTGTGGACGTCTATCTCTTAGTGTTCTTACACAACTCATTCACTACCGTGTATAACAGTTCTGTATGAGGTAGTGCAATGCATGGTGGGAGGTGAAAATAAGGGCAAAGCATCTATGTACTATAAAAAATAAAACAAAACTGTGTGTCAGCACCGATACGCGATAGGAAGTAACTCCTTAAGAAAGAACGTGACTGTAGTGAAAGCGCGGTGAAGCGCAGAGTTACGCTGAAGGCCACAGCAACGAGCAGCTGGAGCGCTTTGCTAGGGCTGTAGGTGTAGTACCGACGCCCATAAGTATACGCATAATTGTTATGCATTTCACCTACAATGGGCCACCAGCTACTCTTCTGTGTACACACACACACCTCACGGTACACGACATAAGTGTGTAATTTTTACGTCGGTATCATGCGCGCGAGAGTTAGCTATGCATTGTGACACTGCCTCTAATTAAAAACTGTTCCTCCGCTTTAATTGTAGAATCACAGACTACCATGGCATAATATTTAAAGCAATTAGCAAGTTCCATTTGCTAATTCGTTTAATTAATAAAATAGTAGAAGTAAAAATATATTTTGGCTTCGGAATGACAATGAGAGTTTTTTCTTGATTTTATTTCACTGTTATACATGTTATAGTAATATATAAATTTTAAATCATTAAATTTTTGGAAATTGTATAAAGAGTAAACTGTTTAAGTTATAATACGATTTTCCATCAAGAAGTAACAATACATTCCATGAAATATATTATATATATTGGCTTCGGTATGACAATGAGAGTTTTTTCCTTGATTTTATATCAGTATTATGTATATTGGCTTCGGTATTATAATGAGAGTGTTTTTCTTGATTTTATATCACTATTATATATGTATTGGCTTCGGTACATTGGCAAATACGAATACTGTTTTGCCCCCTTATAATTTTAGTGTAAGGGAGTAAAACAGGATTCGTTTTCGACGACTACTGGAACCAATGGACGCCTCATAACCGTTTCGCGGGTCTGTGTGCCTTCATACCTCCTCCTCTCCAATGTTCACCACGAGACACTAAGAATCCACATAAAACAAGACAGCTTGGCTGTAATTTTACGGCGGTATTATGTGAGCGCTCGCTCGTCGTACCGTCTCCCCGGTTGTGCTGGTCCGATTCGGCAGCAATGTAACATGGAAAGTCTTCTTCAAAACTAACGGAACGGTAACGGATCTAGCACAATGAGAACACGCTGTATAAATTCAAGTAACGCCATACCTTAACCCGGGAATAAAAAATAGTTGAGCGACAGATTGTCTCGGCCGCGTCCGTCGCCGGGCGAGGGGACATCTGCGAGTGGTTTTATTGCCGATAGACGGATGCGCGCTGCTGAATAATGTAGCGCGGACGCGACCGCGTAGCTAATAAGTTATTTCCGGTGCACGCCAGTGTACGACATTTATGTTACTCTATTTCGGTATGACTTTCAAACTGTTTCGTACATGGATAAGTGTGAATACTATACATAACACTTGTAAGGAATAAAGTTAAAAGTCATGTTTATGCGAATTATTACATTTGGTCCAGAATTTCTACAACGTACTTCAGATCGGTTTACTGTTTTGTTTGGTTGTACTATTCATTTTCAGGATTCCTTGGCCAAATGGTAACAATCCGAAATCCTTATGGTGTCGTCACTTCCGTTTGTACGTCCATATATCATATACGTTTTACTCTACGGTTATAGGTACTGTATGTTTGACTTGAGAGGCGACTTGAGAGGCGAAGGACATATTTTATGAACCGCTTATAAGCGAAATATAATATTATTAGGGGTAGCACTCCAAGGGAGAGCATATCCGCGTGTAATATCATTAAACAGGTCTTTAAATGATGTGGAGGTTTCTAAGAATGATTAGTAAATATGCTTTGTGGAATATTTGCTATGAGTATTAAAGCGGTAAAAAGTGCCGCCCTCCCCTCCCTTATTTAAAAAGATCGTATAGCGTCAAAAGGAACGTGGTTGGAACAAAATCGATTTGGTAGTTTAAGAGGTATTCCACTTTCCGTTTGCTAGCAGCAAATCGGAACTGGCGAGTCCGACTCTTATTACGGAGTAAAGACCAATAATGTGTTACTCAATCGCGAACTCTTGAGGTATATCTCGTTTAATGTGAAAGAGAAACCGTAAAACTACAATTTTACTAGAATTTTAAATATCCAAGACCGGTATTTGAAAACAGGGTATTTGAAAAACAGGGTTTTTGAAGAACAGTTTGTTCTAAAAGTCGTATCTAGATAATACTTAGCGGACTAATAAGACTAAGGCGGGATTAATAAATTAAAATGTGTTTCAAAATCATAGATTATATTCACAACACCTATCTCGTTGTTATGACCCCATGCCTTCAATGGATCCTCTCACAAGCCTATTTTTCACTTCAATTTCCCCACACGTACGTTGGTGTAACCGCATGTCGCCGCACGTGTTTCGTCCAGTCACTATCTGTGCGTATGGTCTTTGAAAACTTTTACGTTGAAAAAATGCATGGTTCGCGGACTATATGTTTATTGTATAGTGCGACAGCGTAGGCGAAGTTCTCTGTTGACTACTGATACACATAAACATTAGCACAACCTGAGATTATACAAACATGGTGTCCGTAACACTGTTCCTCCCAACGCGCCATCTGCATTCATACAAATCGTACCTGTGAGTGGTCATCAAGGGCATATTGATCCCTTAAGTTTACAAAAGTTTTTTAAAAAGTTTTTTAAAGTCGCAGGAGTAGTTTTATTGTAATGTTACTCATTACAATAAAACTACTCTTGCGACTTTTATCGCGGTTTATTTAATCAATATTTAATCATGTCGAGGTCATGTTTCATATTCCTTGTCGTTTTTCTTTTAAAATCTGCAGTCTAAATAAAGCTTTGATCTAATACCATCCAAAAGTCCTGCTCTCTGCTCTTAATGTAGAGTGTAGATTTTTGTTTGTTGACGACACTCAAAGTTTGAGCCTCCGTTCTGCAGACGACTTGACGTTCTCTGAAGGAGCCTTACTGACGTTCTAACTTAACTATAGGGGTGAGTCGCAAACTCTCTAGTTTTTTAACATTGCTATAGTAGTGTGCATAATTTACATTCTGGACATACATACATGAGGCCTAGAAGATATTCTATACATATATTTTTTTAATTTATTTGTAACAGAGGAATAAGATTTTTCTAAAGGGTGACACTTTTTCGGAGCATTTGCGTGAAAGTAACAGATCATTGCCTCAATTAGCTAAGGAATAAAAATATTATTAACATTATTTAACTAATTATAATTAAAAAAGTGTTTCATGGCATAAGGGGTCAAACTAGGATTGCCAAGGATTCTTTTATTCCCAGGACATATCCTTGTAAAACGAGATATGACCTGTCAAAACCAGAAAAGTGTCCTGGAATATCCTGGATACATTTTTCCGTACAGGGCTGACGGCGAGTGTTTCGCCTGATCGTGATAACTAGATCTATCGCACCGAATTATGTCTATTATGTAATCCAAAACCGAAGGATGTTTGCGTTATCACTAGTGCGAACTGTTGTGCTTGTTCTATGACTAACGCTCGCAACTACAAGTGCGAGCTTGTCGGGACATGTCCGCACGTGTCGGCCCAACCTTGCACTAGCGATTCTGACTGTCACTGTTCTAATATCACTTGGTATCCAAACTTCTTGTTTAGAACGGAACCGTACCTTTATTTTACGTTTTTATCGCAATGTAACGTATATTTTTTTTATAGTTCCTTTTTAGCATTAGCTGACAAATAACAGTAGTAACAAAACGATGCTGCGTGGTATTCAATAAGTATACAATTTTCGTATAGTTGTTTCGTCAGGTAGAACAATCACAACATATGCTTGTGTGAACACAGCAATGCTTGATAGACATTAAACGGCGTATATTGGGAAAAAAACCCATATGTCTGGTTATCTTGTTGTCCTGGCTGGTGGGTATTTGAAATAGAATAAGATGCTTAACAAAATGAACATATGACTTTAAACCTAAAAATATTAGTAATAATGAAGATAAAGCAGCACGTTAAGATTAAGTACCGTAAGTTGTGTGGTATGTAAGGCACTATAAAAGGGGATTATTTGTAAATATAGTTCACAATAATTCGAATTTCGAATCCTTGAACGCCGGCGCAATAAGCGGTGTACATTATTTATTAATTCGACGGTTACTTAAAATCTCCACCAGTTGTTAAAGTGAAACCGCACATAATTACAAAATA
>JAFELO010002155.1:18719-71997 GCA_017140195.1 Eumaeus atala
GCTGTACCTTGCTTTTGTGGACTATGAAAAAGTGTTTGACTCTGTCGAAACCCGGGCTGTTTTTACAGCGATGTCAGGTCGTTTGGCGATACGTACGTAGGGTACTATATGACGCTGCCTTTACGTCTGATTCCGGGAGGTTAAACAAGGCCAATACCATAGCATCGAGGAGTGCGACAGAGGGATGTTATTTCCCTGAGACTGTTCAATAATGCTTTGGTGGACGTCTTTAAGACTCTAAACTGGGCAGAATGCGGCGTAAATACTAACTCTCACATTCCTTTCGCCGACGATTGTTGGCCCAATCGTTGAAGAGCTTGCAGGAAATGTTTCACAGCCCAAATGAATCCTCCTGACGCCTCAGGATGAACTTGGACAAGACAAAGGTCATGTTCAACGAACGTTTTCTCCGGGCCGATCAACGTCGTAGAGGAATACGTCTGTCTACCTCGGGCAACTATTGCAATTAGGTAGATATAACTTCGAGAACGAAGCCGATAGAAGTATTCAGTTGGGTTGGGCAGCATTCCGGAAGCTTCTTTACATTCTCATTATATACATAATACACCTTAGTAAAAGTACTCATGTCCTTATAATTTACGTAAATAAATTTGTGTCCCGTCTGGAGCAAAACAGATAGTCTCTTCTGATTTGATTTTAAGTTCAGAATCATAATTCATCGAAGCATTCTGATACGCGGAAGTCAAAAGTAGTTACTTACTTTACTTCATATTGAAAAACTGGCCCGTCATATTGCATCATTATAATCATAATTATAGGTTTAAAACAGATATATAAATCAAGTTTAAAACAGATATATAAATCAAACCGAAATAAGTTTGACACAAAATATGCCCCATTTTCCCGCATGTTGACAAAGTTAAATATACTTAAAATTACAACCTCAAAAATCATTAAAATGCTCTTATGCAATAAGGTGTGGTATCAGCTGTATGAACAAACAATTATTGTTATAATATAAAACCATAATAGATTGGAATCTCTGATTAAAATAGAATAGGTGAAATGAACTTGAAAAAATATATCTTTGCGTATGTTATTTTTTTGTGACACGGCATCAACTGCCCTAGTCGGGATCCCGTGGGGTGTAGCTTCATCCTCACATATAGCCTCGTGCTCAAAACCTCCTACTCTTCTTACTCTTTAGTGCCCTCTTCTTGTAAGAAAGGTAAAAGAGTACAAGCCTCGGTTCAATTGGCATCGCTGAAGATGTCTCTGATCACCTTAGGCAACTAGGCACCACCACCACGACAAGGCTTGAACTATAGTTTCCGGTGGCCCATTGAGTGGAAGATGCAATAAGGGCAAAGGGACTGCTTATTCCATATTATCAAACGGCATAGACAAGGGAGTCTAGGCCCTATTATAGGAAATGAAACTTATAACAAAAAAATAACGTAGCATTTGAGTGCAAATGCATCACTTTAAATGTACAAAGGAATGATTCATCGCGGCGGAACACTCTCTTCCAAGTAAAAGTTGCGACGTGTGGTTAAGGGGGGCTTGCCCATATTGAGTCAAGGAGACATTTGTTAGATATTTTATGACACATGCTGCCTGTGTTACACCACTTTTGGTAAATGACTCAGTCGAGGTTTGGCTATAGGTAGCGGTACATTCATTCTACTTAAAAGCAGAGCTCTTGTCGGTTGAGCTTACTTTTTGCGCAGGGCTAAAAGGACTTGAAATTGAGAATTTTCAACTTCTTTTAGCCACAAGGCCCTGTCACTCCCCGTTCTTATAAAGTTATTTTTTCCACTTGGCCCTGTCACCCACCCTTCAATACTTTTAATTTATAATCTGATACGTGTCAAACTACCATCCACACGTCATAATGAATATCAGATTTTTCTCACTTATCCAGAGCTCAGTTAAGCGGGTACATAAGTGAACCCACCATGGTTAAAGTCTTGTCGTGGTGGTGGGGCTTAGTAGCCTGGGGTGAACCTAGGCGAAGCCAATTGAACCGAGGGGGATCTTGGCATATAAGAAGAGGGGGCTTAAAGACCAGGAGGAGGACTCGCTCTCATTACTTCTCTTACGGGAAGAGATGGAAAGCTAAGCTAAGAGCAACAGGTGGTGGTGCTTTTGTGCACGGCGCAAGGGGCGAGGATGGGAGGGTTGTCCTGTAGTGCGGAGCGACCCCATCTGTGGAGGTGGAGTTGGTCACATAGGGGGCTGAATAGCCGTCGAGGTGCCCTGATGATTTGTTGTTCCGGGGCACCTCACCAAGGGTGGCACTGATGGCACTCGCGGTGGCTCTTGTGGGTATTGGGCACTACCATGTGCCGCGAGTCCCACACACCACTGAACCCCACCCAGGTAAAAAGTACTTAAGTGACGCCATAAAAACAGTGTGTCGGTATACCTTAATAAAAATTAAACGATTTGAGAGTCTGCACCGGAGTGGAGTCTTCATTGATTTCGTAATTAAAGCTGATTGTTTCACGTTTACAAAGATAGGCCGATCATGCAGAGTGAAAGCGAGGAGGCGTCTCAGCTGGATGGCATGGGACGTGGCGAATGGTGATGCGACGAAATATTCGTTTTAACCAAACATTAAGAGAAAGTCGAACAAATAGTTCTACTGTTTACTTCTACTTTGACGAGCGGCTGGCTCAGTTGGTAACGTGGCAATTAGTCCGCGTGCTACGTCAGAGGTCGCGGGTTTATAATAGAAATATATATGATTTCTATAATAAAAATTTTAAATATATCAAATTTCTTAAATTTATAAAAAATATGAAATATATTTCCCTTGTCTAGTACCTGTAACGCAAGTCCTTACGGCACTTACCACAGGACTGGGCTGACGCGGTGTGATAAGTCCACAGATATTATTATTATTACTATACCTACTTTATATTAATGTTTTCTCTCGATGACTCTACTGTATAAAGAAGTACGCTATCGTATCGCTGTCTCTGACAATTGAATTTCTATTTATATCGATTTCCTTTTCAAATTGTTATTTCAGTTCCAGTACATCCGTTTACAAATTGTCGACTTCTTATGACGAGGATAACTTGGACAGCCTATTGAAAGGGATTATTTTAATAGTAAAAGGGAGCAAATAGGTATTCAAAGCCTTTTAATGACTTTTGACACTCTTATACATAAGCATCATTCTTATGCAGACTTGTAGCGCTACTTCATACCGTCGGGCCACCGAAAACACGCAACGCACGTAATGCAATCGCATTGCTGTCACATTACGGCGGTAGCGTATGAGCGAGAAGTCGTGGCGGCGCATGCGGTTACGGCACCTTGGCAGTGCCAAGCTCTTATTAAAAATCGTTATCAGTTTTCAGTACGTGAATGATGAAATAAATGATTTGTTTCTAGTAGATGATGGAGCGACGAAAACGTCGATACGTCACCTGACACATGGCCACAATCTGTTGCGGGGAGACTAATGACGGTTGTAACGCCACGCCTCGCTGCACGCGTAGCTGTCAAATACATCCGCCTGTCACAGTGTCTAATGCCGAGACGATACGTACAGACAGGCAATATGCAGGATGTACCGTGAGTAATAGACCCAGTGAGAGTGGGAGACTATTATGTCTTAAATACTAAAGGTTGTTCGAGGTCCCGTAGACGTAGACGCAAGCCTTTCACCTTCCGTCTGACGTAGGTTCTTACCGGGCATGGTTGCTTTGATGATTACCTGTGTCGGACGGCCCACAGGGAGCCGACAACTCGATGTCGCGATTGTAGCGCAGCGTTGGACTCTTCTCAGCACACAGCGCTGCGTCACGATCTGACGTCAGTCATCGGTGGGGACTTGTCTCTGTCGAACATCATAACCGCGATGTTCGATAATGACGAGTTCTATGAGGCGATGGCTTTCTGGGAGAAGACTGTCTCTCAGAAGGAAACCGACGAGCGGGTGAGACAGGAGGCTGCCGACACGGTCTCCCCCGCAGACGCCGAACGGGGATTCGAAGGAGGCCACTACTTGATGCGTTTTCAGTAGTAGTAACACGGGGAAGGCCGTATCCTTGTCTGGGCCGGGATGGGCACCCAATCCGTTGACCCTAATGCTACATCCTTTGCGCTGCATGCGGTTTTGATGGGCGAGAAGACCGCCAGCTCTTTCGGGAAGGTCTCACGTGTCTCTATTTCCTCGTGGGGTATGAAGTATCGGGCACTTAGGTTCCTGAACCACAGAACCTATGCTGTAATCTTGACATATGCTGCAGCGTTTTGGTGTCGACGCTCTCACTTCTATGTTGTACGTAGTTCATTATTACGTACCCAAAAACCAGCTTTAATTTTATTGACGAAGGCCTACAGGTCATGCAGCAGTATTGGCCGCCGTTCTGCCTGCCGATCTGGAGAAACTTCGCGAGCGCAAGGGCAAGGAGCGTAGGGAAAAGAAAAGCGCTATCTTGGACGATGTCATCTCCACTTCGCAGTCCCGCTGGGCCGCGTGTGCCGACGGGAGGGAGCTGTACTGTTTCTTTCCAGAAGTTACAACGCGTCTGGCATATCAATTTCTGAAACTTGAGTACGTTATTTCACAGATACTAACAGGGCACGGGTGCTTTGAAGGCCGCCTGCACAGGATGGCGTTATGTGGCCTGCCATTTTCTTGCGGTCATGAAGCACACAACCAATAAGATTCCTATTGTCTTGGCTTCATGAGCCGACTAATCTCAGGCAAGATACAAACTCAGTTACAATTAAATAGAATTTAATAACCAATTTTCACATGCGCCATATGCTGTCCAAACTAAAACATTATTGATGCGGTCTATTAAATTAATAGCCGTATAGATCATGTAAATACTACAATCAAAATGCACACTTAAGAGAATTAAGACAATTTAACATTCATACACAAGATATGAAATGTAGCGTCGGCAAGAAATCAATCAGCATCACCTTATATGTAAATTATTTCGTGCATCATTACATATTAGATATACTATATATCATGAATATATAGGTACCCGGCGAACGAGAAAAAATACTATTTCATTACAAATTTGGCGATGGCAGATAGCGTCAGCCATCGCAAATATATCCATCCTCGCCATCGCCAAAAGGAAAAAGAGTGACATTTCCTCAATACCGAGAGCACTAAGCCTTACCGTCGAAGACGACAGATGTACTATTTTATAAAATATTTGAGTTTCAAAACATAATTGTCACAACTCACGGTGGTTTCTGTGAGTATTCGGGACTACAATGTGCCGCGAGCAGCACACATAACTGGACACCATCCCATTTTTGTGATCATACATACCCTGACAATTTCACCGATACTAAGGGGCTGTTTATGACAAGCGCAAAAGGCTAGTCATGGCTACAATAGAGACTAACCGGTCTCTATCATAGTCATGACTAGCTTCTTGCGAACATAAATGTCAGATAAATCACGAATTTTTGTTAAACAGGCTCCGAATAGAAGATGCTGTCATGCGACTACGATGCTTATATTTTAATCCATACTTTAATTGTTCTTTAATATTTTATTTTGTTTTTAGTATTAAAAAACGATTGTTTTGTATCTTTGGAAAAATAAATTGTTTTTCGTTATTGCTTTTTACTCCAATCGGCGTTCGATAACTCGCTGACGCTGTAAACTATATTTACAAAATGTCATTGAAACATGCACAAAAGAATGCCTATTGTTATTGGTAAACAGCCAAGGGTTTTTTTTAATCGGTTATTTGACAAGTAGGCAAGAAAATATCCGAAGCCTTCTATGCTCAATTGTTGAAAAGATTGAATTTGACATTGAAGAGTTGATGAAGTAACGATATATATTGAAGAACGAAGCTTAATTTGATCAGGACAATTTTCTGTTCTCTTCTGTCCCAGCTTCAACATCGTTCGAATGCTAACACGACTTATTGCCGTACTCTCCTTGTACTCCTATTCTTCTGCTTCTACGAAAAGACCCACAGCATATGAACAAATTGCTTTAATAATATTTGAATAATACTTAAATAATATTTGAAAATGAATGTGAAGGGATCTAAATTATTCGAAAGAGAAGTAACCAAAAGTAACGTAGAAGTTGTGGTCGATGCAAATAAATGCGCTTGTGTAACTTGATTGTGCTTTTAGCAAGAAATGAAATTAAATGAAAATTCTTTATTCAAAATAGAATTGTAAAAAATATTTTTAGAACCTGCGAAACAAACTTAGTAGAGGTGGAAAGTACACCGCAGATATCGCAAGAAGAGTGCGCGCGGGCAACAGAGCGAATGGAGCGTTAGAGAAATTGCTTAAAAGCCCATTTTTAAGTTTTGTTAGGTAAGTAAAAAAACATCGGTGTAAAACTAGAAAGGGCATGCACTGTTGGTTCCGACGCATAGGAATAATGGCAGATGAAAGATTTAAAATAAAATGTTAATGTATGGTAGAAGGATGTTACATGTGTGGTAGAAGGATGTAGGTACCGGGAGGACCAAAGCCGCACCAGGATCAGCAACTGCTGTTGTACTGTAGCTGTAAAGGGTGTGGCAACAGTCGTCGCAACCGGAGCGCTCGTTTTAACATAAAAGGGGCCAAACGAGTACATGGAGCCTGTTTATGGCTACCGACGCCCATGATCATCCACGTAATCACTATGCCGATGCGTGGCCCCTTTTTCTTCCTCCTCTCCAATGGACCACTGGTTCTCTCTGTCTCCCCATTAGGCATACCTACTACTTAAAAAGAAACAATAAAGAAATATATTTATAGAAATATTATTTATAAGATCCAAATATATGACGTGGACGCCTGTAAAAGTATAAAAGCAATAACAAGGAAATGATTGCTATAAAATTGAATATTCTATTGAATACGATCAGGAATAAATCAATCGGAAAGACTTAATATTATTCTGCTGATATACCGACGAAATAACGACGTTTGTTAGGGCCTTAAGTAAATTCGACGAGCGGGAAATTATTACTCTCCTCAATACATAGCAAACAAACCAACTAAATGATGCCTAGTGTCATTATAACATTGCAGAATAAACGCATAGTGCGAACAGACGAAGGCTGTGCAGTTGTGATTCGTGTAGTCTGTGAGTGGCATAGGGTAAAGGAGGGATAGTCATTAACGAATATTCTCTTCTCCTGGGGATGTCTAATCTAGGCTTGCCATATTGCCCCACCTTTCAAGCCTTGTCGTGGCTGTGGGGCTCAGTAGCCTGGGGTTATCCGAGACACCTTGGGCGAAGCCAATTGAACCGAGGAGATGGCGGCTCTTAGTACACCTCCGATAAGAAGAGGGGACTAAAAAGCAGGAGGAGGTGCCGCTCTATGTACCCCTCTTATAAGACGAGGGGACAAAAGAGCAAAAAGTGGCGGCGCTTTTGCGCACAGGGCAAGGGGCGAGGATGGGAACCTCACCCCATTGCACTGTCCCAAAGTCGATGGGGTTGTCCTGTGGTGCGGGACAACCCCATCGGTGGAGGTGGCGTCGGTCTCTACGGGGGCTGACTTGCCGTCGAGGTGCCCTGATGATTTGTTGTTCCGGGGCACCTCATCAAAGGCGGCACTGGTGGCACTCGCGGTGGTTTTTGTGGGTATTCGGCACTATATAATGTGCCGCGAGCCCCACACACCACTGGACCCCACCCAGGGCCAGTGAAGGCGCGTAAATGCATTTCCCCGCGTCAACAAAAAAAAGGCTTGCCATATGGTGTCCCGAATTCTCATTGTCATTTCAAGGAACATAAAACCGAAACCAATCTTAACATATTGATCTCTTAAGTTTACGCGAATGTTACTCATTACAATAAAACTGTTTTTACGAATTCTATCGTGGTTTACATAATTATTTAATTCCAGAATCTTTACAGCAACCATGGTCACGGGTAAATCTTCTGAAACGTTGGGCTAGTTAAATAATTAAATAAACCGCGTTAGCATCCGCAAAAGTAGTTTTATTGCAATGTTGACATTTCTTTAGTACCCATTTCAAAGCACAATTAGAATTAAAAGCGAGAAGCTAACAAAAGGGCGTCAATATTATTTAAATGGGAACAAGTTTACAATCATCCTCGTTTGTCATTAGATGCTCGATCGTGTCGGCTGAAATGAAAAATGTAGCGTCTCAATTTTTGCCCCCTTGATTAGTCCCGTCTTTATCAAATTTAACGTTCGGAGGTTTTTGTGCCGTTTTTCCAAAATACACGAGGAACAATTCCCAGTCTAGGGCTGTCAACTATTGTGACAAACAGAATCCGATAACACTAAGCTTGGTTGCATTTATATCCAACTAGCTGTGCTTCGCGGTTTCATCCAAGTGAAACATACATTTATACTCACAAACTTTCGCACTTGTGATAGTTGTTAGGATGATAATACAGCAAGTGCAGTCCTATGTATACTATAATTTACAAGACCAGCAGATTACTTGCATCATGACTACGTATTATAAAATAATTAAATAGTTTATATTCAACCTTTTTATCTCGAAAAAAAGAGAAATAGGTATTACGCGGGTGAGAACTGATGGGCCAGTAAGGTTCTGGAGTGGAGACCGCGTTTAGGAAAACGAAGTGTTTGCCGACCGTACACCAGGTGAGAGGACGATCTCCGTGCACTAGCCGGTCGGGAATAGATGCCCGTAGCAGGAGATCGGTCGTCTTGGCGTTCACTGAGAGAGGCCTGTATATATGTGCTGCAGTGGACCGATAAGGGCAGATAATGATGATGATGATGGTAACGCTGGTGAAACGGCTGATAATAATATAATATTGAGCAATCTTGGCTAGTTTTTGATTGATCAATGGTGGTATAGGTATACCCGTTGGCAGCTAAGATTGTAGGCTGATATCTCTCCATGCCATGGCCATGGCGCGTTGTGTCATTGCAACGCAAATATTTTAACGCATTGACGTCCACATAGACGCTGTGTCAACACGCCGTAACTATAATGCCGTCGTGGTATTAGGATGTTCAGTTATTTGTACGAAAATCAACGCACCAAGAGCGCCACGACGACGTGTCACTCTCACGACGCCGTGCAAGTTAACCCTGAGCCCGGAAACGCACCACCAAAGACCGGGGGCTCCGCGTGAAACCCGAGTTGGCAGCCCTAGGCGCCTATAAGTTACAACGTCCTCCAGAGGCGAGTCTCAGTTGCCCGTCGCATCGCTGTGTAAATAATTGCTCTCCCGACGAATTTATTACGCAGAAAAATTTTGACAAACTGCTAATTTGATTATTCCGCTTCATTACTTTTATTATCGCGTATTACACGGGAGCGATTTAGGTTTTGAAACATTTTTGATTACCGACTTGTGGATTATGGATGATGGATGTAATAGATGTTGAAGGATATAAAATATTACCTTTCGAGAATACATGAGAGGATATGGAAGTGCTTTTACGTTACCCAGCAATTAATCAAGTGTCAAGATTATGATAATTGCATAGACTGACTAGTGAACGAGATGCATACGATTAAATATAATACTTTCAGAGACTTAGACGCATTTTATTCCATCTGAGGAAGAGAGGGATGGTTCGTTTTTTTTCACATTACTCTTTGTCCGTCCATGCTAAAGTGACTATTACTTAGAATAATAATTCAGCGAGCTGCTGGAGGTCGGTCATCTTGGCGTGCATCGGAAGAGTTATACGCGATAGCAGACCGATAAGTGCCGATGATAATGATAATGAGGATGAAAGTCGGAAGGAAGATATAAATTACTTGTAAAAATATATAATGTTACGTAAGTGTATCGTCAGATGACATGCGTCTGAGAGCAGAAATAGTTTTCTAATCTTTTAGATTCTTTTGATTGAAATATTCCAATTAATTTCTAGACAGTTTTTGCTTTAAAGTATCTCTGGTTCTATCAAAACCAGAGATGGAATTGGGCAGGAGTAGCCACAAGACTAGCTTTGACAAATTCATAAAAATTTACTGCCTCGTGGTCCAGTGGTAACGGTTTCAACCATAGATAGCGAGATCCCAGGTTCAAGGCCAAAAATTTTATCTGGATTTTTTAAATTTCTACTAACAGTCCGTAGTCAGACTTTTGGCGACGTTACACCCACAAGTCATAGGTCCTGACTTCTTCCCCACCAGGGTTCAAGCCCTGTCGTGGCGGTGGGGCTCAGTAGCCTGGGGTGTACCCAGACACCTTGGGCGAAGGCACCAGACAATTGAACTTAGAAGGCGGGTGATCTTTGCACACCTCTTATACTGTACCTGTTGCATATCTATCTACATATTCTCCATTGTGATGACTGTTATGACAGCTGATGGCCATGTTAGACACATACAATATCCAGTGTGGCCTCGAAGGCCACAAGATGAGATGTACCTCTGTGCCATATTATAGCTTGTCATTGTACACGTAATGCTTCTCACCTAGAGTCCATCTCTTAGGATGGCCACAGAGCTCTCCAAGTGTCATCCTGACGTTACGTATCAACACATATAAGTATATAACATGGCGTCTAGTAAACTAGAAGTTAAAAACAAAGTAAAAAAGATCAGTAATTATGTCCCCAATCGTGTAAGTCTTAAAATTTAATAATCTGTGAACGAATATCTATTTACTTCCATTGTTTGAAGGTGTGTTGAAAAATTTTCTTGACAGTTGACGTTCGTTGAATACGAAATTGAAGTCGCTACGTAAAATGTGTGCCAAAACGTTATCCTTTGTACAGAGAAGTCCTATCACAACAATAGTTTGTTTTAAATGTGCAATCAATAACGCGATGACGAGCTTATCTTTCCCCCAACTGTGGTGAAGATATTATGATAATGTTGTGCTTCTCAAGGTATGTGACTTCGCACCCTTTTACACTAGAATAACATGTCCTGCGCAAATGAGAGGGCCTTATAGAGATCCCTATAGAGAGGGCCGCCGAAACCCGAATTCGGTTAGGAGCACATTATAAACAAATTCAAAACAAAATATATACGTAAGTAACAACAGTAAACTATTACTAATTTAGTAATTTTTTGTCCGGTGTAACAATTATGATGCTGTCTACATATACATGACATATCTATGAAATATAAATTTCGATAATTTACGTCTAAAAGGCACAGATATTTTCAATGCATCATTATAGCGAAGTAGCAATAGTGATTTATTATTACGAACGATTACATAACACGGTGACATTTTGGACTAATTCAAGGCTTCGAGATGCGACTAGAAAGCCCGGATAAGTAAACGGGAGTCTCTGAGGGCGATGAGCGAAGTGAAATAAAAATTCGCTTCGTCCCTTGTAATGGTTCCGTGAAGGAGCTGGTACATTTGTTTGCCGCCGCAGTAACTTCCGCTTCATGTGCTCGGAGTAAGTGATTACATCGATCCACAACACGCCACTTTGAACATTTTCTTAATTGAATAAAGTACGGCGTACCTGAAGAGTGACAATCTTATTTAAGTAAAATTATTTTACGCTGTACTGGGTAGAAACTCCCCCAGGTTTTAACTAGTGTTTTTTATATTATATAATTAAATAATACATGCATCACCAGTCATTTGTACCTGCGTGACTCCGGTCCTGTTAGTCGTAGCGTCATGGTATGTAGATTTTAGCCTTCCTCGATAAATGGTTAACGCTACTCAACACAAAAATCTTTTTCTAATCCTAGCCTGTAGCTTTATGTTATTAGAATAGATAAGAGGAACCTCCTTTGCGTCCTTCGCATCTTTCCTCCAGTGGGTGACTTAGTTGTCGATCATGGGGACCAATGCCATCACACGACTGTACTGAGGTGCTCCGGGTCTATCATCACACGACTGTACTGAGGTGCTCCGGGTCTATCATCACACGACTGTACTGAGGTGCTCCGAGTCTATCATCACACGACTGTACTGAGGTGCTCCGGGTCTATCATCACACGACTGTACTGAGGTGCTCCGGGTCTATCATCAATAGGTCACCAAAGGGAACGGATAATAAGGGACCGGGCTCCGGCTGGTGCGACATCCAAAATGAGCCCTCTCCGACGTTGGGAGCAGCCCAGAGGCCTCCTGTGACATGACCGCCTTGCCGAAGGAGGCCATCGTCTCATAAGACTCTCAACTCAACAAAAACAGACTCTAATAGTGTTTCTCTCGAGCATTGCTCAGATTAGTCTCGAAAGGGAAAGGCATGTCGGCTGTTATTACGAGCGTCATATTTAAAGTTTTTAGAGGATTGCAACGATGTTCTTTTTTGTTACAGTATAGGGGAACAAACGAACAATCGGAGTCTTTTAACGACTACCGATGCGCATAAACAGCAGCATAATTATGCCGATGCGTTGCCCTATTTTTCACCTCCCTCAATGGGCCACTGGCTACTCATAAGCCGCTTGAAAAGACACCGTAGGTGTCACTTTACGGCGGTATCGTCATGCCGACCCAATTCAGTTACATACGAGGAGGTAGTGCCATGCATAGTGCGTGACACTATATACTATGTAGTGTCATGCACTATATCGTGATTCCTATGCAGCATGAATGAAAGCTGCAAAATTCATAAAACATGTACATTAGTAAGAGACTACCTCTTACTAATTAAATTTTCATGTAATTTAAGAAAATTATGGTACACCGAAAATAAAAGAAACATTTCTTGGAATACGTTCTGATGGCGCCGAGGAACCAGTATCTCCATTTCAAAGGGCCGACAAGGGAAGCCCTGAGAGCGAGTGGGCGAAGTGATCTACGCAGTGCTTCCATCACATGTATGTATTCAAGTGAATGGACACTATTTTGAAAAGAAATAATAGAACTAATAACTTGTCACCTGTTCTACTTCAGGGAAGGCGACACTCCATCACAAGGCGGCTTGGGATTCCTCGTGAATAAGTCCCTCATAGGCAACATCGTGAAAATCTCCATTGTGTCCTAATATATACCTAAACTCACAAAGAGGTACAGCATCAAAGTGATACAAGTATACGCACCAACCTCGTCACATTCCGATGACGACGTGGAGGCTACTCATGGGGATATCTCAAAGGCCTTACGTAACACCTGTAAGGCCCACTTTAATGTTGTTAAGGGAGACTTTAATACCAAAGTAGGAGTATAAAATTGTGTCGAATCAAATCTGGGACCACATGGAGTCGGAAGTCGAAATTGCAGGGGGCAAAAGCTGGTAAACTTCCGCGAGATAGAGAGCCCCTTCTTAATGAACTCTTATTTTAAAAAGAGGCCACATAGGAAGGGGACATGACAAAGCTCCTAAACTGTGACAAAGAACGAGATTGACTTTATTATGACGGACCGAAAGCACATACATATTTATCAACAGCTATAAAAACGGGAGTGATGACCGATTGGTTAGCTGCTCTCTGAATATAGGCTTTCGACGCGAGGCGTGTCCGATTATACTATCAACACTCCGACCTAACTTTCGGCGAACCATGGTAGGTACCGAAAAATTCCAACTGGAATTAAAAAAACCGGTTCGGGATACGTCTGAAACTACAATGGCAATAAACAACGCCAGTGGCGTGATTGGTTACACGCGGAACGTGGGTAAAGGATATTGTAGGAGTAAGTATACGACCAGGAAAGTTAAATTGTCGATGCGACGTGACGTCTGCCGATGTCAAGCCTCCTTTTTAAGCGAATCAGCAAACTGAGGTCGTACGTCGAGACCTTCGCAGCTCTAATGCGCACGGGTTACCGAAGCGAATAAATTGAGCAGAATAGAGGGTCGAAAGTTTTTGTGGAGAAGCTTGAAAGAAGTCATCTGAAAAAGGTTTGGACTGATTCTGGGGCTACCGTTTCTTCTAATCCTGAGATCTTATCTGACTTTTGTCGGGCGATCTTCCGAACGCCGGCCTGAGTGAGATTGGTCTAGCTCTTGCGCAGCTTAAAGGGGGAAGGGCTCCGGGGAAGGATAGAATTATAGTCGAGCTCCTTAAGACAGGAGGCGAACCTGTGTCACGAGAGCTAAAAAAGATTATTAATTTTATCCCTCAGCAGGGCGTACCTCCCATGGCATGGCCTAAGAAGGGTGACAAATCACTTCATCAACATTACAGACCAATTTCACTTGTTGGCCATATTTACTAGTTGTTCTCAAGTGTCTTGACGAATCATCTCACCACAAAGCTTGACGATTTGCAGCCACCGGAGCAGGCTGGGTTTCGCAGAGGATTTAGCACCATGGACCACATTTTCACCATAAGGCGAGTTGTACAAAAGACACGTGATTACAATCAGCCGCTGTGCCTTGCTTTAGTGGACTATGAAAAAGCCTTTGACTCTGTCGTGGGCTGTTCTGGAAGATTTACAGCGATGTCAGGTTGATTGGAGATACGTCGAAGTACTGAGAGCACCGTATGACGCTGCTTTTATGTCCGTTTGATTCCGGGAGATCAAACAGGGCCAATCCAATTGCATCGAGGAGTGTGACAGGGGGATATTACTTCCACGAAACGAAGTCGTAGACGTTATGTCTACCTCGGGCAAATATTGCAATTAGGTAGATATAGCCTCGAGAGGGGAGCCGTGAAAAGGATTCAGTTGGGTTGGCCAGCATTTTGGAAGCGTCGTCACATTCACACGTCGCCAATACCGCAGAGCTTAAAGACAAAAGTCTTCAACAAATCCGTTGTCACCGTGATAGGTCATCACGGGGCCAAAACATGGCTTCTTAATTCAGGACTGGTCCGCAAGTTTGCGCTAGCTCAAGGGGCGATTGAATTTGCTATGTTGGGTGTTTCTCTGTCCGACAGAAATCGTAACGAAGTCATAAGACAGAAAATTAAAGTATCCGATATCATGCTACGAGTAAGCTGGCTGAAGTGGCAATGGGCTGGTCGCACACTCAGAAGAACCGATGGCAGATGGGCCTGTGACGTTCTGGAGTGGAGGCCGAGTTTCGGAAAACGAAGTGTTGGTGGACAGTTCTCCATGTAGGAAGACATTCTCCGTGCAGTAGCCTGTCCGGGATGAATGCGAGTAGCAGGAGATCGTTCGTCTTGGCGTTCATTGAGAGAGGCCTATGTCCAGCAGTGGACCAATAAAGGCTGATAATGATGATCATGTGTAACTTGTCAATTATTTCTAAAAGTTTCAGTTTAACCCTCATAGCGGTGGTTTTCCACGTGTCTGTAGAAAGTCCTTTTTTACTATTTGTACTTTTACACATTTGACTTTTTAAATCTTATTGACACACGAAATACATTGTCAAGAAATAAATGAAAGCTCAGCCAATGTTTATTAAAAGCCAAAGCTAATACAGCAATATAAAATATAGCACATTACTAAAAAAGAAACCCCTAGAGAACATAACTCTGCTTCGTCTTTTATGTTCAATGTCTTCAAATTTCGTATCAGCATACAAAAGTTCTTGCATTTTATTTAGCTTATTTCCTTTTGAATCTCGTCAAAGCATCCAACCAGCCGCCCTTCGAAGGCTTCGGAGCCGAAAGTAGGTTACGGCTTTGCGGTCGACTGACAACAAGAAATGTTTTTATTTCATTCACCGACATTCAGAAATGCTCCTTCGTTTTACAAATGCTATGCTGTTAAGGAAACGATTCTACACTTCAAGTCAAAGGAGCAGGCTGAAGTAACTGATGTTTAATAGCTTAAAGAGCGTCTTTGGAGGTCAGTAGATTCCTCTATTTCTGTAAAGGCTCCCATTTTAAAAGCGACTATGAACGAACGCAAGTGCTACTTGTATTTTGTAAAAGCTAGTTTCAGGGCATGGGTGTATTATTTTCTTTAATAAGTAATGTTTTTGTCTAATTAATGTTTTGTTTAATTAATGTTTTGTTTAATTTAGGTAATTTTACATATAGTATTTTATTATAGAAATATATATAATACATAAACATCCAAGACCTAGGCGGGTTTCGAACCAGCGATCTCAGCCGTAACACGCAGATTTAACGGAGATAGACTGTCGTTGTGTGATAAGTCCACAGGCATTATTCTTATTATTATTACAATATTTGTTGGGAATGATTTGGTTGTTAATATGAACAAATCTTCTTTTGTACTACACTAAAAGCCCCACCTACTCGTAATGCAACATCGAGCCACAAGTAATGACGTGCCAGCAGAACCGCGATACATCATACTCTCATGTAAGCAGTTTACTAATATATTTCGAGCTAAGATTGATGATTCAATTCTGTGCGAGTCTTGTTACGTTTCTTGTTACTATTCTGTTTTATTCCGTAGGAGACCGACAAGCGGTCTAACCATCTGTACAAAATAATTATATATATAATTTTAGTTGGTATAATAATATAATCCGTGGAATTATCACGCCACGTTAACCTTTTTTTTTTAGCCCTGGGTGGGGTCTGGTGGTGTGTGGGATTCGCGGCACATGATAGTGCCGAATACCCACAAAAACGACGGCGAGTGCTATCAGTACCGCCCTTGGTGAGGTGTCCCGGAACAAGAAGTTACCTAACCTAACCTCACCAAGGCACCTCACCTCACCAGGGCACCTCGACGGCTAGTCAGCCACCTAAGGGACCAACTCCACCTCCACAGGTAGGGTTGCCCCGTACTACAGGACAACGCCACCGGCCTTGGGACAGTGCAATGGGGTGAGGTTCCCATCCACGCCCCTTGTCCCGTGTACAAAAGCGCCTCCTCCTGTGCTCTTTGTCCCCACTTCTTATAAGAGGGGTGCAGAAGATATATATAAAAATGCTGGTAAACTTCCTCGAGAAGTGGGGCTTCCTTGTAATGAATTCCTATTTCAAGAATTTATTATTAATTAGAAGTGGACATGGCAGATTGTCTTTATTATGACGTACCGAAGGCATATGTTTAGGTATGTCTCCGTGATCGACAGGTTTAAAACCGGAAGTGATCAGCGATTGGTTAGAGGCTCTCTGCATATAGACTTTCGACGCGAGCGTATCCGATTAGTATACTCGACACTCCGACCTAACTTCCTACTAACCATGGTAGGTTCCGAAAAAATCCAACTGGTCCAGGCGGTATTCGAATCCGCAAGCTCTGGCGTAGCGCGCTCGGCACACTCGCTTAAGTTGCCACTGAGCAAATAATTAGTCTAAAGTCGCTGTGTCCTTATACGGAGTCCTATACCTTACGGAGGTCTCTACATTGCTATGCATATGCAAATATATAAACGAAACGCATAACTTCTTTGTAACCGAAATATTCATAGACAGATATTTAAAAAACTCGGGAGACAATATGCGTCCTTGGACGTTTCTCACTTTGAAGTGAAAGTGCTTTGAGGCGGTACTGTCAATAAGGATCGTGTCTTCGATAAGTCTAGATGCATAGACAGGAGAACGGCGGTGGATTTTGGGTACATAACCATGAAGACAAGTCACAACTCGGTGAACCTCGGTGAACTGCATCTCCTCAGACACAGTTCATCGAGAACCATCCATAAGCTCTGCCAATCGGCGCAGTCCTACACATCATGTAAGTGACGTTGAATTCGAAGACTTTCTGAATGTTCTTTTTCATATTATTGGGGACAAACGAGTAGTTGGAGCCCTTTTATGACCACTAACACACGCATAACACGCCGATGTGCTGTCCTCCTTTTTCTCCTCCCTTGATGATTAATGAGCCATTCCTGGTAATTTTACGGCGGCATCATATGAGCGAGAGCTACCTCCTCGGTCGCGCCGATCCAGTTCAGCTACAAGGTAGCACGGCACTACCTCTTATTTTTGTTGTGTTCCTTATATTTTGATATATTTTGGTCCCGTGTGCCTCCATAACAAATCGGGCCTGTCCTTGAAGTGTCTGCCAAACTAGAAAGCGCCTTAGGAGATTGTTAATGGGCAGTACAACTCTGCCAATATTTGGCTTTCATTAAAAGAGGCACATGTTCAACAGTGCATGTATAAAAGAGGCACATGTTCAACAGTGCATGTATAAAAGAGGCACATGTTCAACAGTGCATGTATAAAAGAGGCACATGTCCAACAGTGCATGTATAAAAGAGGCACATGTCCAACAGTGCATGTATAAAAGAGGCACATGCTCAACAGTGCATGTATAAAGCTAATAAAGGCTTCTATTGTGATGATGAATTGTGTTTTTAAGCGAAAACAAATAACAACCTTATTACATTTCAGAAATATAATTCCTTTAAATTCCTGTTAGGATATTTTCACAAACACAAAGTAAAGGCTTTGATTGTTGGTGAAGAAATAATCACGCCTTTACTCTCGTCGTAGTATTTTGATATTAAACGAAACCTACCGAGAGATGAACAATGGGAAACGAAATTGACTTCAACATACCTTCGTGACAATAATGCGGATGTATGGGCGCCGGTAGTCAAAAAAACGACTGCTGGTTTGTTCGAGTGCATTATTAAAATAGTAAATTTGCAATCTTGGGGTTGGGACGTGACTCGCGCTGGACAGTCATGGTGATGATGATGGTGGCACAATTTGCGACACTAAATATTTCTGCTTCGAAGCTTGACGTAAATTTGATCTTTTTCATCAAACAATGAAATTTCCTTAGTAGTAATAAGCGTTAATAATAAAGTTTTAACAAGCGACATCACGCTGAGTTACTGAACCTCTCCTCTCCTTTTACATTCCTAATTGCTCAAATATCGCGTCTGATTAACGAAAGGTTTGCAAGACAGATGTACAATGCGGATGTCCAAGTAATTTTAGGAAGAGGTAGTGCCATGCTGCATAGGCGGAGGTAGTGCCATGCATAATGCATGTTACTACATCCTCCTATGTAATGGAATTGGGCCAGCCGTGCCGGGCGGCTGGTCATTTCGGCAGGGAGGTACCTCTCGCTCACATAACACCTCCGTACAATTACATCTTCAGTCTTTTCGTGTGGTTTGTACCTAGCTGGTGGCCCATCGGGGGGGACTCCTTCCAACTCATCGGCATAGTATGTGGATGTTGCCCCCCTATTCTATAAAATAAAAAGTATGTTCGGGGAAGACCAAGGTTAACATAATACGATCAGATTGACCGGGACTCCGAAGGAGTCCAATCTTCGCAACCAGCAAAATTGTACGAAGACCATGATTAATGTGGTGGAAACAAGGCAAATATGTAAGGACTTGCGACACTTGGTGAAACAGTTACCAGCAGCGTAACACCAGCGCAGTGTTTACGCTTATGCCCATACATATACAATATTTCTATGCTCACACCCCTTAGCTACCTTTTATTTTAGAATCATTTTCTTGCCTTAAAAGTAATCTCCGGTCGGACACACACAGTGTACGTATGTTCACAATGTAATATTGAAAAGTTTATACGCAGTTGTGCAATGCTACAAAGCAGCCGAATTAGGTTAGCACCACCGGGAAGGCGCATCTCGCTTCACAGCTATGCTGCCACGCGGATTATGAGTTTCCGATGGCCCATTGAAGGGGGACGAGATAGGAAGTACAATTGTAAAAATATATTAATCAGTAATGTTGTTATGTAGTTACGTTTGCCTCTTAGTATAGAAATCGTAGCCGATCCCGCGACACCGCTGGGCAGAGATTGGTCTTTAAAACCAAAACATAGGGATGACCTCTCCGACAAATAATGTTCGAATCCATCTGCCCTCTTAATCCTTGACCTCCCTGGGCACCCTCCAGCCGAGGCCCTTAGTAATTTGCTTCATACCATATTATTACCCCTATGTTAAGGTATACAAACTACGTTTCTTTTTTATAATATAAAGGTGCAAACGAGCAGTCATCCTCATAATTGCTATGAAGATGCGTTGCCTACCGTCTCTCCTCCTCCTCCTACCACCCAACTAGTACTGACAAGCTGCACAAAACGCGACGGCGTACCGTCGGCTGTCACTTTACGTCGATTTCATGTGAGCGAGAGGTACACGGTACCTCCTCTTAGTAAAAATGCAGGAATCACAAAAGCGTACCTAAACACGGTTAATGGCATCAGGATTTACATTCCTGTTGTTAATTCTTGCAGAGAAAAAGTCACAAGCAGAGAAAATCATTCCAAGGAGTCGTGGCTTCCTTAACGGAGGGCTTTAGGGAGTGCGGGGCGTTGGCAGGGAAATGAGTAATACGAAGTAACGTAACAGTATATCTACGCAACTACGCTGATACATTAACGAGGCTAAATGTTGCTCGTCGGTGTGGCGTTATTTTGAATTTAATCTTTAGCAGGATAATGTGGCAGGAGGTGGCTGGTGTCACAACCCATCGGCTGAGCTCAGTAACCATCCGACTTCTATATCAGACTTTCCAAAAGACTTTGTTTGTGCTTCGGGACAGACAGCAATCGCTAACGTGTGTTTACTTCATGTATTTCCTATAATTAACTACAACATGGCCTCCTACTTCGGCCAATACCTGTATGGAGACTAGTCAACTGTTTAGGAAATTTTATAGTCCACGAGTATGTGCGCAGACCTAAATGCACTCTGTTTACGTTTATTCCATTTTGAGGGGGCGATAGGGGAGAAATCCATTACAGAACCTGCTTAACAACGTCCTTCCGAGGAGCGAGGTGTGAAACCGCCAACTTCATGACATTGGAACGTTGTTAGAAATTAAAAAATCCTAGTGCCGATCCCGATGGGTTTGAACACCCAGCTGTGGTTGAACATGCTTATCACAAGACAACGGAACAGACTTCTATACAAAGAATGCTGGATATAACGGATCTTACTGTTACTTTAATAAACACATAAGTAATTATGTCAAATCGTAAATTTATACAGTGACAAAACTGCTAATTTGTAGCAAACTCACAAATTTCGCAGCTAATTGGCTCATCGCAGATTTCTTTCGGTTCACCACCGAGCTCACGGGCTTGCGCGCTTTACAGCTTACACTAGAACTTATTCCGCGTCAGTAGCTTAACAACATTTATCTTATTTACTGAGGGTGCAATTTACGTGAATACTGTATTTAGAACGACCGTACCGCTACGAAACTTGGTTACTTGTTACGTTCCTATTTTATGGAATAACACAAACGAGCTTTTTGACAACCGAACGCCTTAGACCAACCGCATAGTTATCAAAATTTATGTAGTTTATGGATATTAAGATTATACATATAATCTTGTGGAATATATAGTATAGTTGTCACAGAGTATTCACTTTTCAGATACAAAATACTCATTTTTCAGAATCAGTTAATATCGAAGTCTTCAAAAAGCCTGTGATAAACAACAAAAAAAGTAAAGCACTGCAATATCCACACCACGGCACTGGGCTCCATCCATTTGTCATTATAACGTGACAATTTGTTTTCTGCGGAGATAAAGTGGAATATTAAATTGAGAACATATAGCTGATATGAAACACCGAAGTGTCGCAAAGTCTGCGGTCTGTGAGTATGCTGAAGTTGTCACCTGCCATTTATAAGCGCAAATCCTCACTGGGAAACAGCGATTCCTTCCAAGGATGATCCATGGGGCTATTGCAATTAAAACAAACATCCAAATTTCAAATTAGAATGTAATCAGCCAGGGTTCTTCCTTCTGCACAGGACCCAGTGGTGAACATAAACAAATCAAAAACTACGGCGCCCGTTCGACTTACAATCGGTGCACATGTGCTGAGTGTCGCAGCCGCGATCGAACGCTGCCGGTGCTGGTGCGACTTACAGTCAGTGTCTATGTGCTCAGCATCGCAGTCGCAGTCGATTGCTACCGGTGCCCGTGCGACTTACAGTCGGTGCACTTGACCGCGGCTGCGACACTCAGCACATGAGTGTCGCAGCCGCGCTCAAGTGCTGCCGGTACTGGTGCGACTTTACAATCGGTGCATATGTGCTGACATATCTTAAGTTAATGTATATACCACAGCACGTTACTCACTAAAACCTTACATTGGCCTTAAGAAATTTAATATCATGACCATAAAAAAATTTAAGACAATCATGTTTTAAGTTTTTTATATTTCCGTTTTAAATATCTTAAGTCCGAAGTATTCCACAAGTTTCAGGCTCATATATCGCCAAAAAATTGTCAAGCCCTGGCTGGAGAAATTTTCTCCTATTGTAACTTGTCCCCCCAACGAGCAAAGCCTATGATGAAAGATATCCGTTACATACTTAGAAATATACAATAGAAACCCAATGAAGACATCTACTACCTATGTTTAAGCTTAAGAGTAATAGTACGGAAACCTAGTAGAATACAAAAGGCCCTAGGGAATATGCTTTAAAATATTTTGTTCATTTTGTAATACTTATATTTTCTCTCCGGCTTTTATTAAGCTTTAAAATCTGTTCGTCGTGCAATATTCTCCCCTGAATGTGCTTCAGCGCGCGAGGTAATATTCCCGTGTTGCAGTGATCTGCATATCGCGATCGGAGTAGACGTTGATATTTTCAGACGCCATGTGTTGGCTCTATCGCAGGACTGGGAAATATCAACAACTGGCGCCGGGCCAGGCCAAAGAAATGCATTTGTTACATTACGTACTGCAAGCCCAATTAAACAAAATGCAAAATTAAACGAACCCTATGTACGAGTACAATGGACACAAATTACACGCTTCTTCGGGCGCCAAATTATAAGAAATTTAAAGATAGAACATTTATTTCAACTTTTTTTTTATAAAAGCGATGACAGTGGCCCGTAAGATCCAGGCACTTGACATCTGACCTTTATTAATTAGTATTAAAAAAACGTGTAATAAATGAATAAGACTAATTAATTGCATACACACCCAGCGTTCTGAAGCTTCCATAATGTGCTAAATAATTTGCAAAGAATTAAAGTTGGTGTTCAATATGATCTGAAATTCAATATGAACTGAATCTCGCAAATTTATTAAAATTTACGTTTTTTATTTTGTAATTCGTCACGGCATTAAAACGCTGACCAAACTTGTTCTGTGATCGGTCTGTGGCCACCCAAACCGGCGTTTCAGTAATTATTTAGCATTATAAATTTGGAAATTTAGTCAAAAAAAATATGAAAAAAGACAACACAGACCATTTCTAGGATAGCAGTAATCAGTAGACCTGACAGTGTTTTGTCAGTAAAAAGTCGATATTGCCTCCAATCACAACTTGATTTGCCACCCTTGTTTAATATAATGTTTGGTACTTTTTGTTCTGGTCACTCTAATCACGAATTTCTCAACTTTGGCAAGGAATTCCTAATTCAAATTAGTACAGATATTTACCCATGCATTTGTGCTTCGATGACCGTCATTCATTTGTTTTTCTTTTCTTCTGTTTCTTTTCTGTTTACGTCACTCATTTTACAAAATAGAAAAGTTAAAATATCGCATTATTTACGAGTACAGTTTCGCCGTAGCACAAGTGCTGTAGAAACGACTAGAAGTGTAAATGATATGTATGATGGTCGTGTTGCCAAATAAAACACAGTTCCTTTTTGGTTCCAACATTTTTGTTCTGGAAATTTCGACCTGCGGAACAAGTCCCGTGAACGGCCTGAGACCCAAGGGGATAATGAAGAGTTGAAGACTATTGTGGAAGTGGATCCATCGCAAACCACGTCCGAGTTAGCTGCAAGCTGCGATGTTAGTGATAAAACTATTTTAATTCACTTGAAGCAAATTGGAAAGATTAAAAAGCTTGGTACCTCACGAATTGACTGCTGCGTTACATTACTAAACCGGCACAATAATGAAGATATTTTGAACTGAAACCCTTAATGAAAAATGGACTCATTACGACAATCGTAAGCGCTCAGCGCAATGGCCTGGCCAGCCAGCCAAATCCTGCCACAAGGGAAAATTAACTCAAATCAAATCTGGCCAGACTATTACGGCTAATATCTATTATCAGCATTTGCAAAACATGATGGAAAAGCTAGCAGCTAAACAACCTGGGTTCGTCAATCGCTTCACGCCACTGTTGCTTCATGACAACGCTAGACCACACATTACGCAACAGACAGCTACCAAATTAGAACAGCTTCAATTGGAAAGTCTAAGACATCCTCCGTACTCTCCGGACCTTGCTCCAACAGATTACCGTTTATTTTTTCTTTTCGAAATATGGATAACTTCTTGTCAAGGAAAAAATTTAACTCAGATGGGCCAGTCCAAATCGCGTTCAAAGATTTTATTGATTATACCCGTCCTACTAGTTTCTTTAGTAAAGAGATAAATGAACTACCTATGAGATGGCAAAAGTGAATAGAAAACAATGGTTCATACTTTGATTAATTAAATATATATTATATTAAAATGTATTTTAATTTTTGTCTCTTCCATACAAAACGCCAATTTCATGTGTGAGGTCCTAGTGTATATAAACATGTTATACCTTATGTAAATGTATTAGAAGTAAGTGAACAAGGAGACCGGCGACCACCGACGGAGAGGACCCGTATAATGCGAATGTGCTCTTAATATATGACTCGCCTATTCGTTTTTCCCGCCGTCGAAACAAATTCACACTATCACATAGTAAACTGTTTCATTGCGCATCAGAACCGCTTCAAGTGGATTACGTCGCGGTTCACTTACATAAGTGAAGTATTAAAATACGCTGGGGTATGACTAGTTGAGCAGTTACGTCTTCCTCGTGGTTTAGCGGTAGGCATGTTCAATCACAGTAGTGAAATCCTGGGTTCAAGTCCCGGGTCGGACCAATTTCTAATAACAGTCCGGGATCAGGTAGTCAGCGGTGTTTCACCCCCGTGCCTCGGTAAGCATCCTAAGCCGTGGGTCCTGCGCCTGATTTGGGTTTCGATTCCATGAACGGCAGTACGATACGACCTTTGTGGTCCTGCCGTCACATCGGAATGGGAAAACAGGTGCGCACACACTATAGACAACAATATTACCAGCGCAGTTGGCTGCTCTCTACAGAGATGGCTGCCGTGGCCGAAATTCAACTAGGACAACATTACTATTATTATTAGTTCATCACCCACCGTAACTGAAAACATTTCCGGTAAGTAGCAAAATGTTCGATGTTTATTTCCACAAAAATGGCTCGGCGTAGCTTCCGCTACGTCAAGTTTGCGGTCTTGTCTTGTCGCGGTTACGGTGCGTTGAAGCCGGCGGTCGGGCCGCCACCTGGGAACAAGTAAAGTAGCTGTATTACTATAGGTTATAACAGTATTTTACTATTAAATTATTTTATTCTATAATAGGGAGGAAAACGGGAAATCGGAGCATTTTTATGAAGATGTAACTCTACGGTGGTATTATGTGAGCGAGAGGTACCACCCCGGACGTGCCGGCCCAATTCCGTTGCATAGGAGGATGTACTGTTAAGCGCTATGCATGGCACTATCTCTTCCTTAAAACCTCCCTATTTGTTAATGCATTTACTCTTAGTTATGTTCCAATGAATAGACCCACTTCAACACGAAGATAAACATTCTAATTGATCAAATCTAATTGTAATCCTTTCTTGCTTCACTGTCGTATAATAAAATAGAATTTAATGCGACACTTATTTCGGCAGTCGCTTTGTTTCAGATTGGTTGTAATTGTAACGGCAGACGGTCGCTCCGCTAGTAAACTTGCAGATCGTAAACTCTAAATCGCGAAGCATTTGTGATTATGTTTTATGACATCTGAAAAGTGTATCAACGCTGAATAATGTTATTCATTATACTTCCTCTTCAAACACACTGTCTATTTATGATCAAGTAGGAGGTTCTGCAGGAAGCTGTACTACATACAAGTATCAGGGTATATGCCATCCTCCTAAGCCGTGAGGGACGCGACACCATTGTCGTCGCTTCGTACCTATTTTGTACAAATAAATTATCATTTATATTTATTTATTTAGCTGCAATACACCAATCACTGAAACGACCACAATTACAAAAAGGCTGGATACACCGAAAACAACAGAAACAAGCCGAATAAACGCTACGCGGGTCCGCGGTGCGCAGCTAAGGGCTGGAACAAGTCCGGGCCGGACGCGGTCCCTGTAACTCACACGGAGCTTCCGGCGCGACACCGCACCGCCCCGCGCCTCCGAGCACCGCTCCGCGCCGTGCGATATATCGCGCAGCCTCGAGCGAGTTTATTTATAACCGCTCGCTTCCGACACACCGACTACCGAGGTGTCACGCGGTAGCTGGACACTTAGCTGGAGATACTAGTTGTTCTTTGATATACAGTAAAATTGGGATGAATGAAGATAGAGACTGTAGCAGCTGGGCAAATTAGCATATCGCAATACTAAATAATGTAGTTTTGTTTTGATGCGTGGATGTTGTAAGTAGTTGAGTTTAAATAACAAAATTAAATAAATAAAAACTTTATTCATTTAGCAAAAAATTGTACAAGCAATAAAACTTATAAAATTTTACAAATAGGTGCATACTAAACTATCAGAGTTTCCCTGGTTGATTCACTAAGAATCCCTGTGCCGAGACAGCCACTGTTTTCTTTTGGCTTGATGTTTTTTATAAGCGTACAATATTAATTACATGTGCTATGATAAATAATTATAATAGGTATCATAATAATGCAGATATTATATAGATACATACATATACACATACATACTATATACTTAAAATACATATTATTCATTATTACAAAATAATAGATATACAACGTATAAGTGTGCGTAGCTGTGTATTATATGGTTGTGTGCATTATTTTGAATTTTGTTTGTGTGTGTTTTATATATTGTTTGATAGAATTTTTTCACTGTCATCATAGTTTAATTTCTGTAGCCTATTGTGTAATTGCGTTTTTAGCTCATATAATGAGGTAAGTTATAAATATTAAATTGTTTGTCAGCATAGTTGTAAAGTCCAAAGGGTCCAAGTACCATTATTACTTTTTTCAGTTCAACCAATGGGACATCATAAAGTACATGTTTCTTAGGTCTTGAGGTTTTCTTTTATATTAGGTCTTAGAGATAGTAGGTGTTGTTTAAGTAACCGTCAGCACTTTAAATAATGGATGTAGTTTAATTGTAGGATAGTGGTCCCTACCATTTGTAATCAATAAGTTTGAGTAACATGGGTTGAGCTCGTTCTAAGAGAACAAATCGAGACTTGGCTGCTCCACCCCAAGACGTTATACAATATCGAATTATTGACTCTGTTAGTGCTTTATACGCTCTCATTTGGAATTTTGTATCACTAAGGTGTCTAATATTTTTAAAGATTTTGCTCAATTTTCTGACTCTATTTGTAAGTATAATGTTCTTGTCCCATCTAAGGAAGCTATCTATGACTACGCCTAAATATTGTATATGCCTTACACGTTCTAGGGCCGCACATGAACATTGTTCTGGAGTAATGCATCGATGAGCTTTTAATGTGAAGTTATTATTTGGTTGAGATTTAATTGTAGTGGAAAATGTTAGATATTTTGTTTTAAGTACATTTTGTGTTAAGAGGTTTTTATTAGGCCACTGGAGAATAGTGGCTAGCCCCACCTCTACAGCTGCAGACAGATGTCAGGACCAAGTTTCGTGTACGTTCCCTGAATAGCAAGGCAGTGTCGTCGGAAAAATTTATAATTTTACAATTTGGGATATTTAAAGAACAAAGGTCATTAATATTGGTAAGAAACAAAGTAGGCTCTAAAATACGGAACACCGTACTTAATAAAATTGTATACTACACTGGGAATCAATTTTTATTATCTGTGTTCTATGGTAGGTATGATTTAAATAACTCGGGTATATGTTCACGAATTTCTAGGCGCTCCAGTTTTGCTAGCAGGATTGGCACCGATACAATATCAAATGCCTTGGCTAGGTAAAAAAATACTTACTCACTTGTATCCCGCATCATTATTCTAAGTAACAAAGTATATCGAAGCATCCACTGCATGGTCGGTAGATAATTGACGCAGAAAACGTACTGATTTTTCGAAAGCAGATTGTTTGAAAATTAGATAATTTGACCAGACGATTGTTAATGATACACTCCAGTACCTTGGATATATTCGGTAGGATGCCTATCGGACGGTAGTTACACACTAGCTTTCAGTCGCCTGATTTAGATATTGGTCTCATTACAGCGCATTTAAGAACTGTGTAAAAAGGGCTCCGTATTAGAAAAGCTTGGGGGACGGTATATATCAAGTAAAATAGTGTTATATGATATTTCAATTAATATGCAATTAGCATTTACAAGGTTTATCTCAGATGTTGATAAGCTTCGTGTAGTTATTTTAAAATATACTATAGCGCAATCATTTTCATTAAAGTTTTGTTTTGTAGCTGTAAAACTAAACCCGACAGCTGTGGATAGTTATTACATTGCGCAAGCCACCTCTCAGTTAGCACCAAGATATCTGTATCAGTATTGATACGGTGTAAAAGAATAAGTAATTTTTCAAAGTTACGTTGTACATTTCGTATATTTTGAGTTAACACAGTGAAGCCCACCAATTTATCCACAAAAAGCTTATCTTTGACACACTCCGGAGAGCAAATGCATGATCTAGTTGTTAGATTTATATCTAGGTCCTGGTTTATTACATTAGAATCGAATGTTAATATTTAGTAAATCACTAATTTTAGTATGTAATATGTGGGTGTAAACGTGCCTGATGTACTGGCATTTGAAGTTTAATACTGCATAAAAGTAAGAACTAATTGTACAAAACATTTTCACTATATTTGAACAACTATAAACTATTATTTTAATGATAAACAAGGATTTCAACTGAATTCCATTAAAACTACTAGGAAAATAATTTTTAGTTGGCTTTGTGTTTTTCGTAAATAAAAACAAAATGTGGGTTGGTCTAAAACAGTGTACAGAGTAGAGTTGACGAAGCATATCTTGCTTGTTTGTTGTTGGATTGTGTGCGTTTGGGAGTGGAAAACGCGCTGTAAAAGATGAAGTATTTCAGTTGCTGCAAGACTATGGATGTAGTTGACTAACTACCGAAGTTCAGTTACAACGAGCCCTGCTCAAACAGTTTCTAGAATGCTTGCGACGTAACTACAAATAGTATTTGGTTGGCCCTGACGCATTACCGCCAGTCTGACAGCAAATAAATGTGTATGACTCTTCGCCGGGACCAAGTGCAATACAATTAACATTTTCTACGAACTACAGGAGATATTTCAAGGGACTGGACGGTTGACTATAATCAACAGAGAGTGACGTAGTGTTGTGTCAAACTGGACACTATGACCTAAAGTGTGACTTGCACTAGCGTCCGTTTAAAATATTCGATGATAATTTAATGGCTAGACATAATTAAAAAGCTCAAAGGTTTACTTATCAACTACTAGACCTCCCAAACGGCCTCAATAGGAAAGAAAAACTTAACGTTAAATACACCCGTACAAGCGCTAAATATTCAAATATTCTTAAACGTTTCATGAATATTAAAGATAGGAAAAGATAAAAAGCCACCGACAAAAAGCCAGGATCTCATTTCCAAGGAAAAGTTTCGCTATCTCTAATACAAGCCATAGTGTCTTCAGTTCCCGGCGACATCTTAACATAACGCATATAACGGAGCGATTCCGCCGATGAGATATTATTAAAGGCGTCAGGAGGCCATTCCGTTCACGTACACAATTATACGTAAAGTGTGCAGGCTTGAATCACTAACCCGGCGGGCGGCGAACTTTTACAATAAATCCATCCTGGCCTCAACAGTTAATCAGGGCCCGATAAAAGCTTAATCGGGAGTTAGGTACCCTTTTTTTGTTGACGCGGGGAAACGCATTTACGCGCCTTCACTGACCCCGGGTGGGTTTCAGTGACGTGTGTTCAGTGGCGAATAACAACAAAAACCACCGCAAATTCCATCAGCTCCGCCTTTGGTGAGGTGCCCCGGAACAACAAATCGTCACCTCGACGGCTAGTCAGCCCCTTGTGCGTAAAAGCGCCTTTACCTGTTGCTCTTTTGTTCCCTCTTCTTATAAGAGGTGTGCAAAGAGCATCCCCCTTGGTTCAATCGGCTTCACCTGGGTTCACCCAGGCTACTGAGGCCCGCCTCTACGACAAGGCTTGAACCATGGTGGGCGGAATTAAGTACTTGCTGAGCGCTACCTATTCTAATTCATTCTAATAAGCTCTCTACATAAAGTTTCGTGTTGCCGCTTGTTAGGCCAGGCTCAGGGACAAACTTGTGCGTATTCTCTTTGTATTTATTATTTAGGAAAGCGAAAATTAATCAGTTTTTTTTTGATAAACCGAATTTCTTAATGTAGAATACCAAAACTAGATACTGCTGAAACCAATCAACCAAAAATTATTTAATTTAGTCCAAACTTTTCGGAACAGATTTGAAATGACCTGCAATGTTAGCTGACCTTCGAGGAAGGGTATACGGCAACAGTGGCTGGGTCTTTACCTGACAATAATTTAATTACTTCCTCTCAAAATAAAGCCGTGAAACTTGTCTAGGACAGCCGGATGCGGGCCACGCTCGTTGCGAAACGCTCTGTCATCCGAAGTTGTTCAAGTGAAATATTTGCTCTAATTAGAAATAATGTGGATTTGTTTAAGTTGTAGCTTAATATTGGATCTACCCTCATAAGTAACATATATATGCTGGTGCTGTTTAAGCACTTATCAAGTTGGAAGATTGCGTTAACATTCTTAATGTAGTAGAAAAGTGCCCTATTCGATCGTAATTTACTGTTAATTATTTATTAACCCAAACCGGGTTTTTATGTGTTCCTATGTTTCATAATAAATGTGATGTGTGTCTGTTTGTTAATATTTTATTACATTGTTTTATAATGTTGGCTATCTAACAAGGTGGAGTAATAAAACAAAAAAAATAAGCTAAATAGGCTTTCCAGTAAGCATAATAACTTTCTATTTACCTAGCGTTCAAAGTCACAGCTACATGGCTTTTTATTATATTAGGTTCTTACATATGAAATTGGCGTTATGTGTGGAAGAAACAAAAAGTTGTATACACTTTAATATAATATATTTAATTAGTGTGTAAAAGTAAAAGTGTGAACCATTGATTTCTATACACTTTTGCCATCTCATAGGTAGTTCATCCAGTCGGACGTGAATCAATAATATCTTTGAGACGATTTGGACGAGAGGTCATCCAAATTTCGAAAAAAATGGTAATCTGTTGGAGCACGGTCCGGGGAGTACAGACGATGTCTTGGATTTTCCAAATGAAGCTCTTCTAATTTGGTAGCCGTCTGTTGCACAGTGTGTCGTCTAGCGTTGTCGTGAAGCAACAGTGGCGTGGACGAGCCTAGATTGCTTAGGTGCTAGCCAACCCATCATATTTTGCAATTGCTGATAATAGACATAAGCCGTAATAGTCTGGCCAGATTTGAGAAAACGGTAATGATCAATACCGGCTACCAAACGCTTACAAGTACCTTTTTTGGGGTTAATTTTCGCTTGGGGCAGGATTCGGCTGACTGTCCAGAATCCAACCAGAGCGCTTCCGATTATCGTAAAGAACGAATTTTTCATCACTGTTGATGATTCGGTTTAAAATACCATAATTATTCTGCTGGTTTGGTAATGTAACGCAGCAGTCAAAATGGTTTGCTTCAGTCGATTCGTAAGGTACCCTTCTCTCAAGCTTTTTAATCTTCCCAATTTGCTTCAAATGAATTAAAACACTTTTATGACTAACGTCGCAGCCTGCAGCTAACTCGGACGTGGTTTGCGACGGATCCGCTTCCACTGTAGCCTTCAACTTTTCATTATCAACTTGGGTCTGAGGCCGTCCATGGGCCTTCTTCTGCAGATCGAAGTTTCCAGAACGAAAACGTTCGAACCAAAAACGAACTGTGTATTCTTTTACAACACGACCGCCATACACATCATTCACCCTTCGAGTGGTTTCTGCAGGAGTAGTGCCACGGTAGAACTTGTACTCGCAAATATATTTAAAGTTTTCCTACTTTGTAAAATGAGTGACGCAAATAGAAAAAAAAAATAGAAGAAAAAGAAACAAATGAATGATGGTCATCGAAGCATAAATACGTGAGCAAATAGCTGTATGAATTTAAATTTGGAATTCCTTACCAAAGAGGAAAAATTCGCGATTAAAGTGGCCAGTACGGAAACCGCCAATTTCACATGTAAGGACCTAATATATGTCCTAAATAGAATTAAAATTAGTAATCCCTGCTACAAAATTAAATGTGCGATTTTGTTATAGGTAAATATTGTATTCGATTTCATTAAAATTAAAACAAGATCATTAATTTGTTGTAAGAGGTAATGCCACGCTGCATTGCAGCGGAATTGGGCCAGCACGACAGGGTTAGTACCTCTCACTCACTTGATACCGCCGTAAAGTGACACCTAGGTTATCGCGTTTCGCGCGGTTTTTGAGTAGTCGGTGGCCCATTAGGGTGGGGAGGTGAAAAGGAGGGCACAACATGGGCATGGTAATTATGCTGATGTTTATGGGCCTCGGTAGTCGTAGACATGCTCGGATTGCTCGTTTGTCTATACTACAATTTTTTTTAAATATTTTATTAAAAATAAAAACGGTATTTAATTTACACAAAAATGTGTTTTTGACGAGCTATAATTGAATGTGGCGCGTATGTTGTATAACTCATACACGAGGTTACTTATTGGCTCGTCGCTTGCTTGTGCGAAGGGTGCGGGCGCCGGTAATCCGTCCATCTCGCCATGCAAATTGAATCACGTCCCTCACGGGCTCCCGGCTGTCTCTCTCGCCGCTGCGGTGTACACTATACGCTGCTCAGGCTTTTGCCCAATTTATAAGATACAGCCGCCTGGGTTGTTGTATATAAACATGCTGCCAAAATTCCAGTAACTATCAGAAAGTTATATAATATACTATCCCACTTTATTTTTTTAACCCGCGGCGCCATGCGATTCCACCCACGTAACTCAGGTCCTTTTAGTGGAAGCGTCATGGTACATGGTCCGACTTGTACTTCCAGAGGTTAGCCCGTTGAAACCAACGAACAAACAAAAATAACTTTACAGCTTTCATATATTTTATTGATATATATGTCTATGTGTCTATAAGACAACTTTATTCTGTTTTTGAAATAAACGTTTAATGTCTGTCTGATTTCTCTCCGGCCGTGTTGAACTGCTGTCCCAACGGAGCAGGGGTGTGAGAGGAGTGCGCTCGCGTCAGCACACACTTGTGCAATAAGTGTTGCACAGTTGGCTAGCTCCTATAGAGATGGCTATCGCAGCCGACATGCGGCTGGGAGGAAATTGTTTGCCGACGGCTAGCGACCGTTCGCTGCTTTTAGAACTAGTTTAGATTTGTTGGAATTTAGTCAAGAGAATGAAAGTACAAGTTCATTTTTTTGGCATAGGGGGCAAACGAGAGACATCCGCACATTTTTCATGCAAGTGTTTGCCATTCTATCCTCCACCTTTCTAATGGACCACCGGCACTCACAACCCGTACGGTACGCAACAGCGTAGCTATTATTTCACGTTAGTCCAACATAACCTTTCACAGTTTCATATTACTGTATATTAAACGGAAAAGTATATCCTGAGAGTGTTGTTTATGGGTAAACTTTTGTAGTAATAGGAACAAGAAATCACAAATAAAACTAGAAACGGGCTCAGTACTCATGTGAACGACGGGAGTTACCGAAGTTTGTCCTTCGGAGTTCTGAGCCGTGCCGTTATATCTGTACCTACGTAACACTTCTCTCGCCAGCCTCACGTGACACATGTCACATACGTTACTGTAGTCGGATATTAAAGATTGCAACATTCGTACAGACACGCACAGAAAACGTTCCCACTTTATACGACGATTCCGGGTTTTATAGAGTTTTATTTCCTGCAACTGTTGCATACTTTGACTTGAATTTAATATGTTGTACACTACAGATAGGTGGCTGCATGTCAGGAGCATTGTATAGTCTGTTAGTTATGACATCTGTGACAGCTGCTGTCTGCCTTATTCAATAAGACCGCAGCAGCCGTGAGATGAGGATAGTATGTCGCTCTGCGGTGTGTTGGAACTGGCTGTTGTACACGGAGCTGCTGTTGGCCTAGAATTCACGACCTGGGATAGTCACCCGTCCCTCTGCACCTGAAGTGGCCTACTGACGTCAATAATACTTAATAGCAGCATGTCGCTTACGATTGCAATTTTTATGAGACGAACTAAAAGTAGTCCAAGAACTGGTTCTTACTGACCTATCATTCCTGACTACGAATTCTGCTTAGCAGCTGCACTGGAGCTACACGGCCCGAGAGGTCCCTGTTTTTCTGAATTACGTGTAGCTTGTGCTAGTCCTGTACCCCACTGAGGAACGGGGAAGAGATCGACGCACCTTCTTATAGACATCATTATTTCTCATATGCTATAAAATAATGTTCGATTACACTTGTCAGTGAAATCACGTTACAAAAACGGCGATGTTGACACATAATTAATAGCTCGATGTTAACGTGGCGCGGTGGAAATGGATAAAAATATGATTTTATTGCGTCATTAAAGCACACGAGGAGAGTTCGATCAAGCGTCGATAGTTGTTGAACAAAGAGATAAGGGCACCTTCATACTTACGGCTAGCGGATGTATTTGTTGGAAGATACACGGACGCGCTACGTCTCTCCCTAGCGGCTTGCTTTTACGGGATTTCTACTGTAGTCGCTTGAGCAATGTAGTCACAAGATTTATGCGAATGAATTATAACCTTCCCCGCCATGGTTCCAGCCTTGTCGTGGCTCGGTAGCCCGGTATGATGATTATGGTAGGATGTATCGTTCTTCTTCTTTACTAACATTATAGAGAGGTAACACTTGTTTGTTTATTTGTGTGTCCTGAACAGGCTCCGAAACTACTAGAGCAGTTTGAAAAAATCTTTTACTGCATTATATTTTACTATTCACTACTACATTACCCGAGATGAACATAGGCTCTAAACATGTCCTATAACAGCTTGATCATTATGAAAACTTCGATAATGTAACCAACAAAGTGTCTAAACAATATGAAAGTAGCCCCAATTAGCTTCATAAATTGTTAACAACTGTACTGATGGACGTTGTACTGTTATATTCGTTGTTATTTGTTTGTAAGTTTGTAAATGTAGTTGATATTTTTGTAAATGAATGAATTTTTGCCATATTTCGTGAAATATCCTTGCGAAGCCGGGGCGGACTGATAGTAATATTATAAACGAGTACGACATTAAGAACCGTGTACACAATACAGGAGCAGCATTTGAACGAGCACGACATTAAGAACCGTATACACAATACAGGAGCAGCATTTAAACGCATGTCCTGGTGTTTCAGTAAAATTTAGACATCAAACGAATAAAAAAAGAAATGACAACTACAGAGAATTAATTTGCCTAGTGGCTATATCAAATATCTGGGGCTCACCCTTGACGGAGGGTGTACCTTCGGCCCACACTTTGCTATGTTGGAACCGAAGGTTGTGAAGGCGGCGAGTGCGCTGAGCAGACCTCTCCCGAACTCCGGGGATCCAGCGCCGCCTGCAGGCAGCTGCACTCCGGTCTCTGTCGGAGTATGGCGACATAAGGTGCTCCGGTTTGGGCGGATCGTCTCACTGCGAGAAACAAGGCCCTGTGTAAGACGGCCCGCAGGGAGCTGACGACTCGTTGTTACGATTGAGACGCGACGGTGGACTCGGCCCAGCACACCACCGTGGTGTGCCCGAGAGCTGCGTCACGATCTGACATCAGTTGTCAGAGGGGACTTGTCAAAGTCGAGCATCATCGTCGCAGTGCTCGGAAGCGACGGGTCCTACCAGGCGATGGCTTCCTTCCGCGAGACCGTCATGTCCCAGAAGAAAGCCGACAAGCGGGTGAGAGAGATGGGAACCCGGTCCACTTCATAAAGACACGGTGTCGTGGAGACTGGTCATAGAGTAGCCGGACAGTCCCCGAGGAGGTGAAGTCTGACCTTTTCACCGAGGCCAGCCTGTCGCTGGAGGGGTCCTGTTGCGTGCAGATCCGGGACCCTCCATTAATAGTAGCTGAAGGCTCCCGTAGTGTTTTAATTGGTATTGATATCCAATTGCCGAGTCCAACATAGGTCTGGGGGCCTATCCGGGTTCCCAGGCATCCCGCGTAAATACATTCCCCTCCGTCACCGAAAAAAAAGTTTATGTAACGGCGAGTAGCTGTATTGGCTTGTAGAGAAAGAAGATGACAATGCATTACCATTGTATATTTAATCTCGCATACGCATTGCAAAGAGAGATTGATTAAAAAAGAGAGACAGAGTGTGAACCACATTTGCTGTCTCTTTCGACTTAGACGGCCGCGTTTTAGACTAGTGTTCTTTATCTATCTTTATTATCTCTATGGATACAACAACTGCGTTTGTGGAACCGACACGTTGAAGTAATGTGAAAGAGCCCTTACTAATAGTCTGTGAATGAATAACGGAGCTGATCCGCGTTCAAATTCGAATCGCGCTCCAGCCGCGCTGAGGTTCCGTATTGTTCGTAAACAATACGCGCGACAAATAACATTCTTCATGAAGCTTATTGCAGAATGGGCGGCCATCTTGTGTGAACTTCTCTAGGAAATATTCACTCTGATGTGGTTTCGGATATCAATGATATCCTTCATAAATCATCATTATCATTACGATCAGCTCTAGCCTCTTCTCCGCTTGTTTTCGACGGTGAAGGTCCAAAGTGACCGATTATCTTTTTTTTCTAGCGACAATCTATTAAAGGCTATGTTTCTTAGGGGACAAACGAGAACTCGGTGACTGCCGAGGCAAGACATGGGGATTCATATACATGATGGATATACATGCGGGAAGTGTTGTAATGACACATTGCCCTCCTGTACCCCATACCTTTATGGGCCACCTACACTCACAAGCCGAAATCGAAAATCTCTATAATGGTTCGACAGCACGTTTTAGTAAGATATTGAAATAAGTATTCTTAAGTTGAAGCGAATGTTACACATCACATTATAAAACTACTTTAAGGAATAGAAATAGAAAAAACTTCTTCGCCCGAAACGTCGGGATTGTAAAATACTTTAATAAACCGCCATACAATCCCTTAAACTAATATTGTTGTAATATTAAAACAAATACTATAAAAACAGGTAATTATTTACGTTTGCAGTCCCAAAATATTTTTGGTAAAATGAAAAATTTGTACACCGAGCACAGATAAAAGGGGAGAGGATAAGATTTTGTCGTCCGCTCGAGGGGCAGAAGGGACACAAGTGAAAGATGCGGAAGGCATGTATAATTTACAATTTGGGAATTTAGGTCGGCCATTATGTAAGGCTTACACAAAATGTTCAAGTTCTTGTGACGACCGGCTGGGTCAGTTGGAACGTGGTGGTTAGTCCGCGTGTTACGCCAGTGGTCGCGAGTTCGAATCCCGCGTAGGACGTGGATGTTTATATAAGCATCCATGTAAAGCTTCTGAAACGTCGGGCTAGTTAAATAATTAAATAAACCGCGATAGAATCAGTAAAAGTAGTTTTATTGTAATGGATGGATTAATAAGTTAAGACGACACGTGCTAGGTACTACGGTAATTCGTCTTGCACATTGCTAATTATTCTGTATTATCTAAAATCTCACTCGCAGTACACCGTGGCAAATTTATGTCCGATGACGCTATAGGGTCGCGTTCGGTGCGGTTTCTTATGTTTTGTTTGTTGAGAATCCCGGAGAAGCCCGGGTGACCAAAAGAGGTAATCAATTGTGAAAAAGCTCCGACTGGAGTGCTTTACAACTTTAGTTATACTATAAACATACTTTCCTATCGATCTAAATTTGATTTAATATCAAAACTATTATGCAGGAAAGCCCTGATGAACTGGAAATGTTATTACTGAGCCCTATAAAACCAATAATCCCTGCCAATCTTGTGTCTTAGCTACATCACTGATTGCTCTCACCGTTCAACCTAACTGGCTGGAATGTATATTTTTTTATTGTACACTTGCTAGAAAAAATATTTTAAATCTACGAGTACTTATAGGAGCATATGACCAACATTAAATTGAATAATATAAAATTCAATTTCTGACCTAGGCGAATTTAGCGACACAATTTTAGCAGGATATATAGAAATCCATGTATGTGTGGTGTAGACAGCGACACAATAGTAGCAGGATATATAGAAATCCATGTATGTGTGGTGTAGACAGCGACACAATAGTAGCAGGATATATAGAAATCCATGTATGTGTGTTGCAGACAGCGACACAATAGTAGCAGGATATATAGAAATCCATGTATGTGTGGTTCAGACAGCGACACAATAGTAGCAGGATATATAGAAATCCATGTTTGTGTGGTGCAGACAGCGACACAATAGTACCATGTATGTGTGGTGCAGACAGCGACACAATAGTAGCAGGATATATAGAAATTCATGTATGTGTGGTGCAGACAGCGACACAATAGTAGCAGGATATATAGAAATCCATGTATGTCCCCGTGGTGAGTCCAATTCGGCTGCAATGTAACAAGGCCCTACCTCTTAATATTTCACTGAATAGTTTGTTTGTTTGCACGCTCTAATCTCTGGGAGTACTGTTCCGAAATGAAAAAATATATTTGTGCTGAATAGTCCATTTGTTGAGGAAGGCTATAATAATATTCCAATAGGACCGGAGTTGTGTGGACGAAACAGCGGGGTGATAATAGTAAACATACTTGGCAACATCAACAAAAGTAGGTAGTAGGTTATATTCTGACAACTTCTGTTGTCAGACATCTGCTACTGGCTCATTTGAATAAATTGAGGTGATCACAAATTTGTTTCCACGCCGCCTTGGGAATACTTTGACCACGGGAAGGGTTTAGACTTGTAATCTGCGGAGGTGCAGTGAGAGTTGGGGATGCATTGCGTCTGGCCGGAAAATCTGTCGCCGCTTACATTCAGCTTCGTGTTGGGAACGTGAAAGACGAATTATTTGCTGTACCACCATTATTTTACATGATAATCATTCTCAATAATTTCGGCATAATGCAACTATAAATATAGTTAATAGCGGTAAAGATGACGATGATAGCGTAAGCCTTTCTTTTGGGACTTTAACATAAGATGTGGAACCGAAGAGGAGGACAATATGGCGTCATCATATACTCGCTCGTCAGACGAAGAATGCGTTAGCCAAATTTATCCCAATGGTCATGCAACGGTCTAAATTGACTCTGCCTACTCCATCAGGGAACTGGCGTGCAGATGTGTGTGTGATTGTAAGACGATAGTTCAGGCCGTAGATGTGCAGTAAAATAAAGGATTATTGAGGACAAACTGTCACTTGAACTCATTTATTGATCTTCTGCTATCTCTTTATTATCGCCTTCACTATATTGTTGTTGCGACTAGTAATCGGAGTATTTTGACGACTAACGCGGCCCATAGACATCCGCATTATTGTTGTCATGCTGATGCGTGCTCCTTTCACCCTTCTCTCCAATCCACCGGCTACTTACAAACCGCATAAAGCACGACAGCCTAGCTATCACCCTGCGGCGGTGTCATGTGAGCAAGAGTTATCTAGGTAAGGTATGACGGTACTTTTTGATTAAAAGGTTCACGTCGGCACTGTCCTATGGTGTTTGCGAAGTGGAGCATGACCACGGTGGAACTTCAAACTGTACGAGTCTTCAAATTATTCGTGGCACCAAAAACACTCACAATTTTTTGGCGCCAATCTGAAAGTGTTAGATATGTTATAATCTCCAATTACGTAGCGGTGGGTTTATTATGTAGCGATTTCGATGAATGAGCCTCACAAACTGATGTATTATTGAGCCACTTCGAGAAGGGAGATATGGGTAAGGAAATGTGATTTCTAATTAAATAAAATGATTATGTTTTCCAATTTCTAATTAAATAAACATGGCGCATGTCGCGGGTGCTAACTAGTCACTTAATCAATAACCAACCCGTACGCTTAATTGAAGTGGTAATGAAGAGACATTCGAGGTGTTTTGAGAAACAACATTTTCCTTTATCGTAAAAACTTATGGCCATCCCATACCCTTGTATTTTAAATTAAAATTTTGCTACCAACAGTATATTTTGTACTTATTTATTCCATGGGGGTTCAATTTTAGTGACTACCGACGACCATGCACATCAGCACAACAGGTGGTTCAGACGCGTTGTGCCTCAGCACTGAAGCCATACACCATTCGGTCTCTCACAAACCTCCTTTCCGGATTTAATCATTTCACTGTATTTCAGATTCTGACCATTACTCAGTGCACCGGATTCGACCACTACACAGTGTGCTGGACTTGATCATTACACAACATTCCAGATCCTGACCATTGCACAGTGTACCGGATTTGACTATTATTACACAGTGTTTTGGAGTCTGACCATCGCACATTGTGCCGGATGCGACCCTTACTCAGTCAAAATCTGATTGCATATTGAGCCGGATTTGATCATTAGACAGATATCCATATCCTGACCATTTCACAGTGTACCGGACGTGACTATTGCACAATGTGCGGCATTTGACCATTTCACAGTTTCCCAGATCTTGACCGTTGCTCGGTATGCCGAATAGGACCATTGATAAGTGTACGGTACAGTTACCCGTTGCACAGTCTTCCGCACCACTAATGCACAATGTATCGGATTCCGACTCTATAAACTTCACCCCTCTACCCTCCAGCCTCCACCAGACAGTAGTACCACTAGTCATGTGATGGGTGTCATGAATGCAAACTCTGGGCTATTATTGGCAATTTAGCATAATTGCAGACTTTAACTACATATTTATTTTTAGATATCTGAAAATGTATTTAGTGGGAGCATCCATTATTTAGTGATAAAATATTTTTACGCTTATTTGTTTATAATCTAATAAAATATCTGTGCCAAATTTCTTTCCAATCCGCCGCGTATATTTTGTATAAAATATTTTTATATATGCATGCATACACTACCTTCAAAAATATACATAATTTACATAACTTAGAATATAAAAATATACTGAACTATTCCAAATAGCACACTTTTGCTAAAATAAGCTTCAACATGTTGATTTCGAAAAGCATGCAGCCGTCATTAAGACTTATATCATCTTCTTATAGAATGTGATTCAAACGAATTTCTCCGACAAGAATTTATGGTCGACACTAAATGTAATAAAGCTGAACTTTATTTTTATATTGTTAGTTCTAAATTTAAATTAGAATATAGTGAAATATCTTAAGTTTTCTTATCCATTCGTTATATATAAGGAGGGTGTTACAGTTAAGTTTGTTATTATTTTTCAGTAGATGACTGACTTAATCTTATGATGTTATAGCTTTTAAATAAAGATTTAAAAAGTAAGTATATTCTTTCAAATTGTAAATCACCGAACACATCGTTAACTATCGAAACTCGACAGATAATCAGTTTCGCTTACCTAAATAATAAATACAAAGAGAATACGCACAAGTTTGTCGCTGAACCGAGCCTCACAAACGGCCACGCGGAACTATATGAAAAGTGCTTAATAGAATGAAATAGGTTGCGCTCAGCAGGTACCTAACTCCCGATTAAGCTTTTATCGGGCCCTGATTAACTGTTGAGGCCAGGATGGATTTATTGTAAAAGTTCGCCGCTCGCCGGGTTAGTGATTCAAGCCTGCACACTTTACGTATAATTGTGTACGTGAACGGAATGGCTTCCTGGCGCCTTTAATAAAATCTGATCGGTGGAATCGCTCCCTTATATGCGTTATGTTAAAATGTCGCTGGGAACTGAAGACACTTTGGCTTGTATTAGAGATAGCGAAACTTTCCTTGGAAACGAGATCTTGGCTCTTTGTCAGTGGTTTTTGTCTTTTCCTATCTTTAATATTCATGAAGCGTTTAAGAATATCTGAATATTAAGCGCTTGTACGGGCGCATTTAACGTAAAGTTTTTTTATTTTTTTTTACTTTGGGAAAACATTGGAATTTAGATTAGAGTTATGATAAGAGAATATAGAAGACAGGCCGCTGGGGATGTCTTATAGTTGATAACTAAAGCTATGGGCTTGTAAATGACTCTAATCATCATCATCGAATAGAGCTTGGTGGGTTTTTATTTCGTTCACCAGTCCCACAAACACAAACTCATGTATAGTAACAAAAGTTAAACGAAACGAGTCATTTATAGTACCAACTGAACTGTCCCGCAGACGGCGTCGCAGGGGTGTCGTTTGGTGTCAGCAGCTACAAATGGGAGCTGTAGTTTCGATTTTGCCTACTGAATAAATAAGCTGGTAGCTCAGTATAAATTATATTTGTAAAATAGCCTCGAATTGTCTTTGAGGACAAAGTTTTCAATAATTTACGTCATATGTTATCATATAATGTACTTGGAACTACTCATATAATGTACATGTTTAAAAAACGTTTAAAGATGAGCCCTAAAAAATACCAAAATTAATTGTATTATGAGGCGTGCACATTACACTTTTGAACTTTCATGTTTCAATTGTTTACTCAAAAAAAATCGCAATGTATTAGTAAAGTAAAATGACAACTTGCCTATTAATGTTTAATATCTCTACACAGGGCAGCCGCATGGAAGCCGTGCTACAGGATATTAGCTCCACGAACAAACTAAATGAAATCGCCCAGTTTTTGCAGCAGTATTACATCCGCTTATTGCGCACTCAATGTGGTATGACTTATAATATAGACATAGAACACAAGTAAGTCAATTGTAATATATTATTCATAGATAATGTTATATCGGCCATATCAGCGCCGCTGTCGGGCACGGGGCGAGATAAAGGCGATGAAATTAGGTCTGGATCTGAATGACGAAAGAAAATCAGATACGATTTAGCCTTGGCCAGAATCATCGATGTGCTTTTACATAAGATAATAGGTAATTCATGGGTGGGTTGCTGACTTGTGTGGAGATTGCTAGCTCCTAGTAGCAGACCTACTACGACCTATTGAAATAAAGACGTTTAGCTGCCTGACACGAGGTCTGGCAGGCCTACTACAATGATATAAGGATATATTATATCCTGCTTAGTTAGCTAGTTTGTATAGATAGACCGCTGCTGCCACAATTCGGTCATAACATTATGTAATGTATATAGGTAAACATATAAGGTAAATAAAAAAGAATCAGCAGTTGATGATTGTTAAAATTATTTGAATGATATGAATAAGAAGAATATACTAATTTCTTAGGTTTACGCGAATGTTACATATTATAATAAAACTACTTTAACAGGTTCTATCGCGGTTTATTGAGTACTTGGACACTGAACTTCAACATGTCAAGCAGCGAGCAAGCTTCGAGTTCCCCGTCTATATCACAGAGATCGAGTGAAACCAACCACCGTCGAGCGCCTATCTGCAACAACCTACCTACCATACATAAAAGGGGCTGACAAAATTTGCTACATCAAGAAAATATTGCATCCCCCTACAAGATGCAAGAGTATACAAACTTGATTGTGACTGTGGTCTCTCTTATATAGGACAAACAGGAAGATCAATCAAAACTTGCATCAGAGATCATATAGCAGATATTAAATACCGTCGCGTTAAAAACCTGCAGTCTGTGAACACACATTACATTAGATTTGATAAACCTGCAGTCTGTGAACACACATTACATTAGATTTGATAAACCTGCAGTCTGTGAACACACATACATTAGATTTGATAAACCTGCAGTCTGTGAACACACATTACATTAGATTTGATAAACCTGCAGTCTGTGAACACACATTACATTTGATTCGATAAACCTGCAGCCTGCGAACACACATTACATTAGATTTGATAAACCTGCAGTCTGTGAACACACATTACATTAGATTTGATAAACCTGCAGTCTGCGAACACACATTACATTAGATTTGATAAACCTGTAGTCTGTGAACACATATTACATTAGATTTGATAAACCTGCAGTCTGTGAACACACATTACATTAGATTTGATAAACCTGCAGTCTGTGAACACACATTACATTAGATTTGATAAACCTGCAGTCTGTGTACACACATTACATTAGATTTGATAAACCTGCAGTCTGTGAACACACATTACATTAGATTTGATAAACCTGCAGTCTGTGAACACACATTACATTAGATTTGATAAACCACAAATCCTCGCGAAAGAACACAAATTCCGTCCTGGGATGATCCGTGAGCACTGTCCGGAGGTGGTGTGCGAAGAAGGGTTATGAAAGTGGAGGAGGCAAATCAGGTATGTAAGGATCTTGACGTGTGGCGCTACGTTGGCTCTGCCTACCCCATTAGGGAACTGGCGTGATGATGATGAGGATGTGTGTGTGTATGTTTGTGAATGTATGCGTACGGGTGTGAATATGTGTGTGTGTGTGTGTGTGTGTGTGCGGGTGTGTGAATGTGTGTGTATGCGCGTGTGTGAATGTGTGTGTTTGTGTGTGTGTGTGTCTGTGTGTGTGTGTGTGTGTGTGTGTGTGAATGTGTGTGTATGTGTTTGTGTGTGTGTATGTGTGTGTGTGTATGTGTGTGTTTGTGTGTGTGTGTGTGTGTGTGTGTGTGTGTGTGTGTGTGTGTGTGTGTGTGTGTGTGTGTGTGTGTGTGTGTGTGTGTGTGTGTGTGTGTGTGTGTGATTCTCTTGGTATATTTTATATGTGAAACCGTTGAGTGTAGCCAATTAATAAATACAGATTACAGATTGTGTAGATAATTCTAAATCTGTTAAAGCTTTTGTAACGTATGAAGGAAAAACCTCTATAACTCTTAGTTTCACCCCCGTACGTAAAAAGTAATTTGTTACCTGACTGGCGACGGTACATCTTTATATGTAGGTATATTATATACTACAAGTTTGGCAGCGCACTCTCCGCTCTCTAATGCACACATCCAAGAAAATATATGCTTCGTCTATTCTCCTTGTTAAATCACTTTGTTCACTATCGTGATAAGATGAAGTACGAGTATTTGGCTAGCTGCTGAATCTACTACTAGTCTACATCTTCATTCCTCCCAGTTTTGCTGTATATCAAAGAACAAATAGTATCTCCAGCTAAATGTCCAGCTACCGCGTGACACCTCGGTAGTCGGTGTGACGGAAGCGAGCGGTTATAAATAAACTCGCTCGAGGCTGCGCGATATATCGCACGGCGCGGGGCGGTGCGAAGCGGTGTCGCGCCGGAAGCTCCGTGTGAGTTACAGGGACCGCGTCCGGCCCGGACTTGTTCCAGCCCTTAGCTGCGCACCGCGGGCCCGCGTAGCGTTTATTCGGGTTGTTTCTGTTTGCTTGTTTATCGCGATTGTTCTTATAACACACTTTCCAGTTGTCGTTCATATGTAATAAAACATCACACAATCTACTACAGTTTACTAGCGGAGCGACCGTCTGCCGTTACAATTACAACTAATCTGAAACAAAGCGACTGTAGAAATAAGTGTCGCATTAAATTCTATTCTTCATGTTGTATTGTTTCTATCCAATGGAATATGAACAAGATAATTCATTTTTAATTTCTTTTTGTACGCTGAATGTTGGTATCTATTAATTACAAAAGGTATTCTATTAGTGAACAGCAAAGCTTAAATTGCTTATTTTACACTCTTATTGAACTTTTAGTGTAGATGACGTATTACGTGGTCACCGGAAAACACTTTCTTTTGTATTGATGTCATATATTTACGCGAATATTATTCATTGCAATAAAACTACTTTACGGATTTTATCGCGGTTTATTAGTTATTTAACTAGCCCAACGTTTCAGAAACTTAACAGTTTATTTGTTGCAATTGTTTTTGCATTCGCTTTTATGTCCCCCTAAAATTTTACTTTAACCCTCATTTATATTTTATGTTTCAAACAGCCCCGAATTTGAAAGACATAGTCACAGTACATATAGTGTTACAGAAGTCTTAATAGGATGCCATTTAGTCAACCAACTTAACTGTTCAGTAGACAGTGTTGCTGAAATTCAGTTGAGTGTTAGTAATTGACACTTATCCTCTAATTTAATCTGTGTACTTGACAGGTGTAGTTAGGTGTAACTACTAAGGACAGCTGCTTTTTCTCTCATCCCCATCAAATATAGCTATACCCCACCGAATATAGATATTTTGCAATGCGTTCAAAATATATTCCTGCAAATTGCTACAAGCTGTTCCTGGTACATTCGCACATTGTATCCACATAGAGATTTTCACCTTCCCACTATCGCGGGGCATTTAAAAGATCTCTCCCAAAAACACTACGTTCGAGCTATCAATCTTCCTTATCCTCTCGTCGCTAAGGCAGCGAACTACAATCACGACTGCTTTACAGGCGTGTCGTAAGAGATACGTCCTGATAAACGAGTTATATAACGAGACACAACACCACAACCGCGGTGCAGGTACACTACACCCCGTCTACGGGATTGTCCGAGGCCCGGGCGCGGACTCCACGGTTCAATCCACAATCACCATATCATGACAGACAGCAGCACACACGTGCGGCTCCGAATAGGGACGATGTTAGCGCAGTCATATGTGAGAAACGCCGCACCTGTTAGGCTAGACACGACGACCGCGCGCGACCATCCGCCCGTGGTGGAAGGGGGAACGGTTCCCTAGACATTATAGATCGACGATTGTTGACTAAATAGATAGGTTCACCACACTGTAACACTATACATAGAGAATGCTAGAATAACGAACTAATTGGAATTGTTATAGACCAAAAATCCTTTAAAGATGAGTTCAGAACAAGACCTAAAATAGTGTGATGAGGATTTCTTCATATGTAATCTGGTACAATATAACAACTACTTGCTGGTTTTGCTATGTAGAGGCCCGCCCAATTCTACAGCGGACGCTACGCCGGTTTTAGTATGGACAAACCACTTACATCTTGCTAAATACTAGTAGCATTTCAGTTATGTCGGGTGGTGAACTAATTGTATCGCGGCTTATTTTTGTTTATTTGAATGAACCGCGACACAATCCGCTTGAAGCGGTTCTATTGTGTAACCAAGCAGCTTACTATGCGATAGTGTAAACTTGTTTCAGGGGGCGGAAAAAATGAACTTTACTCGACCGCACACAACTCTGCATCCTTCTGGTTCAGATCTAGTACGTGTAATAACGGAATTATAAAGTAATTGCATGATTGTCTCTATAACACTGACACTTTCAACTACTGGGTGCACATTATTACACAGTGATTTTTTTTTTCGTATGACGACGCGACAATTAGTGCATTAAAACCAATATATATATATATATATATATATATATATATATATATATAAAACCAAATATGGGCTATTGTCTGAAATAAACGTTTATTATTATTATTATTATTATTAAAATAAAAAATAATAAATAGGTCGCAATATAGTACATTTTCGAATGAAAGAATTCGAATTCACGCTTTTATATATTTCTTTTCATTTGAAAATTTGTTAGATGAATGCTTGGAAAATACAAACTAAAACAACATAAAACGTGAACAAGTTTTAAACAGAGACCTGTTTCAAAACGAGATTTTATTCGACTTATTAATTTGTCAGGCGTTATTGAAGTAATTACTTTTTAAACAGTAATTAGTAAGGGCCAGATTTTAAATGCCCTCCACCTTGCCGACCGTTGTCGGTACCATTAAATAAAGTTAAAAAAGAAATAAAGTGTTCCATTTTTAAACTTTTAAGTTCTAATTTGGCATCCGAAGAAGCGCGTAATTTCTGTTTACTATATATAGGGTTCGTTTAATTTAGCATTTTGTTTAATTGGGCTCGCAGTTCGTAAAGTAACAAATGCATTGCCTTGGCCTGGCCCGGCGCCAGTTGTTGACATTTCCCGAGCCTGCGATAAAGCCAACACACAGCGACTGAAAATATCATCGTCTACTCCGATCGCGATAAGCAGATCACTACAACACGGGAATATTACCTCGCGCGCTGAACCACATTCAGGGGTGAATATTGCACGACGTACAGATTTTAAACCTTAAAAGAGCCGGAGCGAAAATATAAGTCTTACAAAATGAACAAAATATTTTAAAGCATATTCACTAGGGCCTTTTGTAATCTACTAGGTTTCCGTAACATTGCTCGTAAGCTTAAACATCGGTAACAGTCGCCTTTATGGGCCTCTATAGTTTATTTCTAAGTTTGCAACACATATCTATCATCAAAGACTGCTCGTTGGGGGGACAAGGTAGAATAGGGAAAAACTTCTCCAGCCTGTACTTGGCCATTTTTTGGCGATACCTGTACCTAGAGTCTCTTATTTTATTTGAATCAAAGGGCACCTGTGATACATACGTTGATATATTAAATAAACAACTGTGGCTGGGTCATACATTTCTGACGCGTGCGCCTTAATGACAACATTTTTCAATTTACAAGTAACTAGAATTTATAAATAATTTGAGTACTACAATAATAAAGATACAAACATAATAATACAAGTAAATTTCATTCTAACATTAGTTACAATCTTTACTGTGATATACCTAACGTTGTTAAACTATTCAATTAATTCAACTATTACCATCTATTAGTCCAATTTATACTTACAATTTCATTCTAATATTAGTCACAATCTTTACTGTGATATACCTAACGTTATTAAACTATTCAATTAATTCAACTATTACCATCTGTTAGTCCAATTTATACCTACAATTTCATTCTAATATTAGTCACACTCTTTACTGTGATATACCTAACGTTATTAAACTATTCAATTAATTCAACAATTACCATCTATTAGTCCAGTTTATACTTACAATTTCATTCTAATATTAGTCACAGTCTTTACTGTGATATACCTAACGTTATTAAACTATTCAATTAATTCAACTATTACCATCTATTAGTCCAATTTATACTTACAATTTCATTCTAACATTAGTCACATTCTTTACTGTGATATACCTAACGTTATTAAACTATGCAATTAATTCAACTATTACCATCTATTAGTCCAATTTATACTTACAAATTCACAGCATAAGGTTAATATCTTATGTCATACTATTTTCAAAATGATTGATATTTATACTCCAAAGATATCAAAAAAAAAAATTCTATTTAAATTAAAAAACGTAAGATGAAAAATATCTGGTAGCCCAAATTGTGATATTTTTTGTCTTACGCTTCGCAATTTATTCACTCAGTGCGTTAGCGCTGTGTTACTGTGGATCTTACACATTCTAGAAATTGGTGCTTGGGAACCCAAACTAGTCCTACAGGGGAGGCCTCGAAAGATGTTGGTAGTTGGTCGTCGTGGCATATTGTAAGGCTCTGCTAACGGAAAAAAGTGTAGCAGATCACAGCAGGAAGTCTGATCAGAAACCACTTTGTGTAACAGAAGCAGATCGTGAACAGTTCGTCTGGTCTTTAAGGTCAGCAAGGTATTAAAGAATTTTAGACGTTGGTCGGACGGCGTCTTGTATGAGATTCCGTTGCAAAGTAGATAGGATGTCTACATATAGCACTCACATATTCGGCTTGAATAACATAATTATAAGTAATGAATTAGCCCGTTACAAGGTACAGGTTAAATTAATAGCGTATGGTAGCGGCCACGGTAACGGTGGAACAGGGGGTACTAAGAATCTCCGGGTTACGGATCGCTACCACCGACTTTTTTTTTTTTTTTTGGTGACGAAGGGGAATGCATTTACGCATGATACCTGGGAGCCCGGGTAGACCATTGGGTAGCAATACCAACTAAACACCTACGGGAGCCATCAGCCGCTATAAGTGGCGGGTCCCGGATCTGCAGGCAACAGGACCCCTCCAGCGACAGGCTGGCCTCGGATCCGCGTAGCAGATGACACCCATCCCGGCGAGGAGACGGCCTCGCAGAACCCAGTCGTAGCCGACATCCCACAGGATCGGTCCAAGAACGGAACCCTGCGGGACGCCGCGCCCGACTCGCCGCCACTCCACGGACCCCGACCGGTTCTCGAGAGCCACTCTGCGATCGGAGAGATACGCCTCCAACAGCCTCACGAGATAGGGAGGCACCCTGAAGAATTTCAGTACCTCCCGTATCACGCTGTGCGGGAGGCTATTGAAAGCGTTCGCGATGTCCAACGACACCGCGAAAACCACCTCCCCCCTGCGTTCCGCCTCACCCGTCACCGCCCGCAGTCGCTTGAGGGCATCGATGGTCGACCGGCGTGCTCGGAACCCGAACTGCGACTCTGAGAGTCCGGGTCCCGCGCCCTCCTCCAGATGCGAGACGGGAGGCCACAATCCGTTCTAAGGCCTTCCCTGTCTCGTTCAGCAGCACCACCAGTCGAACTGCCGAAGCCGAGTACATGGGCCGCCCTGCCTTTGGAAGTAGGCAGAGCCGACCCTCCTTCCATGCCCCCCGGAACTGACCAGACCGCAGGCAGCGGTCAAACGTTTCCCGGAGGCTATCTCCGAGGTACACGAGAGATATCGCCAGCACTCTCCCGTGCACCCCGTCTGGACCCGGTGCCCTCTTCTTACTCTGGAGGCGAGTCAGAATCGCCTCCATTTCAGCCTCCGTGACGGGTGGCGGAACACCCTCCTCCTCGTCCTACGTCTCTGCCGAGCCATCCTGGGGGGCGAGAAGCCCACGGGTGTGTCGGGGAACAATTCCCCGACGATCCTCCCCAGTTGGTCCGGCTGGAGCGTCTCTGTGATGGGGGCCGACGGGGCGTGGAGCTTGTGCCGCGCCCATTTGTACGGTCGGCCCCAGGGATCCCTCTCGAGATCCCTTACGAGCTCCAGCTGGGCCTCCTCCTTGGCTCGGCAAATGGTCTGCTGCAGGATCTTCAACTTATCCACGTAGATCCTGCGCAGCCTGTCGTCCCTTTCGACGTCCTGGGGTCGTCTCCGCCTGCTCCGGGTGTACTGCCTCCTGGCCCCGTTGCAGGCGGCCCGGAGGCCGGACAATTCGGCCGTCCACCAGTAGAGCGCCCGCCGCCGGGGGGGACTCTTCGCGGGCGGCATGGCCGCTCTGCGCACCGCACTGAACACGTCGCAGAGCCGACCAGCCGCCTCGTCCACCCCTAACTCCGACAGCGGCGGGAGACTCCAACGGCCGACGATGGCGGCCTCCTCTGCCAGTTCCCGGTTGAGCCTAGTGAGAGCCCAACGCGGAAACCGGCTCTTCCTCCTGGACGACGACGACGTTGACGTCGGACAAACGGAGGTCGGAAACACCTCGAACCTTATATAGCGGTGGTCCGAGAGCGTCTCCACCTCCGTTTCCACCCTCCACCCCTCCACTCTGCGCGCGATGGCCGGCGTGGCGAAAGTGACGTCCACTACGGAACCTCCCGACCACCGCACGCACGTGTGGACCATCCACGTATTGAGGAGGGACAGTCCGGCAGCTACCACCCACTTCGCCGTGGATAAGACGACGGCGCTATATGTCAGCAAGAGGCGCTCCATGCCGGGGCGGTTAAAGTTTAGAGGCCAGGATGTGTCTTGGGAATCCCCAGTAGTGTATCTCGGATGAAGTATCGACCACGCGCTGCGGATGGGCTCGCAGGTGGACCGAGCGGTCAACCAAGCGAGAACAGCCCGCGCTTTGCTGTGGCCGGTACTAGCGTCCGGACTTCCTACACGGACGAAACTGGGGATTTACAAGACATATATCCGGTCACGCCTCACTTACGCCGCCCCCGCATGGTACGCGCTAACCTCCCAGGCCCAGCGGAAACGCCTGCAAGCCCAGTAAAATATATCCCTACGGGTCATCACGGGTGCCGGTCGCTACGTCCGCAATGATGCGATCGCTCGTGACTTGCGGATAGAGTCGCTGGATGAGTTTGTGGTTCGATTGTCGAGCGCTATGTTTAATAGGGCAGACAATGGACCGCATGCTCATCTACGTGACCTGGCCCCGCTGCATGCGCGACCACCTGATGGGAGACCGTATCCGCGTGAACTCCCCCCCCGTGATCCACCAAGCGGACTAGGGACTGCGTGTCCTGCGATCCGGACGAGGATCACACATGCGCACGCATGACACACCCAATCGCTACTCACCACAGTCACAACATACCACATAACACACAGGCCCTAAATGGGCCTACATTTCCCTGAGCCAAAGGCCAGGATGGCAAACCGCAATTTTATTGCGGCCCCGTTACCGAGAGGATAGTCGTCCCCTTGCGACCCAACCCGGGTTATGAGGTTCGCCTCGATGCCCGTAACCCCCCACAGTTTCTGTGGAGAAGACCAGCAGTGTGCAGACGAGCGGCGAGATTATTCGCTTCCTCGCCGCTCGTGGAGCCGGGCAGCTCTATGATTCGCACCCCGGTCGCCGATTGGCGAATCCGGAGCGGACCAATACCCAGCTCCTCCAAGTCCACATCCTTTTCCGCCCTGAGTAATGCCGAAGCGTACGTCGCCCCCTTCGTCACTGCCTCCGGCCGTAACTTGACTATTACGGCCGAGGAGCGGGGGAGCGACAGCTTATGCTTCGCCACCTCCTTCTTCTTCGCCGGCGGCGCAGAAGCCACCGGTGTGTTTACCTTCTTCACCGGCGGCGCTGGTGCCGCCGGCTTCTTCGGTGCCTTTCGCCGGACCACGTCGGTCCACGAGGTTTCCGCCTCTTGAGTGGCGGCCTTCTCCATGCCCCTACCCGCTGGAGGGCCAGCAGCCTTCAATGAGGAGGGACCGAAGGCCATCCACTCCTGGCCGCTCTTCTTGCCCTTGCTCTTCCCCTTTTGCTGCTGGGGTAGGGCAGGGAATTCCCTATCGTCGGGACATTCCACCTCCATGACCTTAGCGACCGCCAACACCTTCCCCGCTGCGATGGCAGCCCTGACCTCTTTCGCCAGCGGTTTGTAATCCCCTGCAAGAGGGGGACGGCAGGATGGAGCGGGAGGGAGCCGCATCTCAAGACCTGAGATGCGCGCATCGACTATATTGCCCACCAACTGGGCAACCTCCTTCATGAAATCGGCCGATTTAGGGATTTCTTCATTCCCCTCAGCCGACTTCTTCCGCACCTCTTCGAAATCGCTGCAACCGCGCGTTGTCGGAATTCAGCCGTCTCACCTCTTCGTCCGCCGTGCGACCCACCAGGGACTCCATCATTTCCCTGATGGATCCCGCTGCCCTCTTTATTTTGGAGGCATAGCCCCCTTTGAGGTTGGTGGACCTACCGGCGAGGTCCAGTATTAAGCTGAGATTGGCCTCAGCCGCCACCATTACCTCATCAGCCCCACACCGATCCACATCCTCCAAGATCACAGGAGTCGCCGTCTGAGTCGCTCCTGCCTCCTTCTCCTTGTGGAAGGCCCTCTTCCGCAGTGCTACCTCGAATTCATCTCAACCTCCTTCTCATTCGCAACGCGCTCTCGCAGCGCCGCCCTTGCTCCCGCTAGCGAGTGAGACTTCCCCCTCTTGGCCAAGTTGCGTGACCTATACCCTCCTGCTCCCACCATGCTTTCCTCCGATCCGGAACCGGAGTCCCCAGATCCCTCCGTGACTATGCGTTTGCGCCCTATTTCGGCCTCCGACAAAGACGCCAGCGACGAAGGGTCCTCCAAGACATCGAACTAATCAGAGTTCCCCCTAGGGCGACCCCCG
>JAFELO010002155.1:72004-82352 GCA_017140195.1 Eumaeus atala
ATGTTCCCGTCAGAATAGACAACAACAGTACAACAAAACAAAAAGAATAATAAAAAAACACCACACACAATTCCCGCAGTAGTTTCACCAAATTATAATTTGATGTAAACAAACTGCGGAAATCTCACCAAAAACGTCCGACACAGACACACACACAACCACACAACGCGGAAGAACACAAAAACAGGAACGAAAACGAAAAAGACACCACAAGCAAGTCGCCTATACACCACCGACTTGACCTGGCTGCGTATAACGGACTTCGGCTAGACTTTGTTGTGCTGGAGGTGGAACTGGGAAAAGACTCTATGGCACGTTCAGGGGTTATGTGAAGTCCGAAGACAAAGCAAAGGCACCATAGCTCTGCCATCAGGTCACCTATTCTACTTCAGGGAAGGCGACACTCCATCGCAGGGCAGCGTGGGATTCCTCGTGAATGCCTTACATAAACAATGCCTTACATAACAATTTAAGCTACCGATGCCCATAAACATCCAACTCATTGTTGTGCAGCCCATTCTTATCTCCTTTTTTTTGACGCAGAAACGCATTTATTCAATATCAACAAACCTGTGTTGCATCCGATGGTGTGTGGGTTCGTGACTCATGAAACTGCCGATACCCACTAAAACCACCGCAAGCGACGGCTAATCAGTCCCCAGTGGGACCGGCGTGAAAACCGCAACGGTATTGCCGTTGCTGGTGCGACTTACAGACGGTGCACACATTCTGGGTGATGCAGTCGCAGTCGAGTGCTGGCAGTGCTGCTGCCACTTACAGTCGGTATACTTGTGCTGAGCGCCGCAACCGCAGTCGAGTGCTGTACACGCCGTGCGACTTAAAACACATCACATTTTAAATTAAACCGTGCACCACAGCACATTTTTCTCCAAAACCTTACATTGGCCCTAAACGCTTTAATGTTAATTCAGTTAAAAAGTTATAAGTATTATATCACAAATTTTAAATACGACGTACCTCTTGGCATTATGTTACTTGGTGATTTTAAGTTACACTGGGCCACATTAATGGTTAAATAAATAAAACTAACTATAATAATGCAATAGGGCATGTCTTGATGTCTTAAGTTTACGCGAATGTTAGTCATTACAATAAAACTACTTTTACGGATTTTATCGCGATTTATTTAATTATTTATCTAGCCCGACGTTTCAGAAGCTTTACAGCAACCATAGTCACGGGTAGACTGAGATGACTGACGTCCTGATGTACCAAGTTTTTAAAAGTACCCGAAGAATTATAATTTTAGTTGTTCCGATTAACACAAACAGTAATTATTACATCGTGCTGTCTTGAGGTGTTATGTTTATTTTTTGATTTAATTATGTTCACCACTAGGTCCCAAGCAGAAGGACGAACACAGCCATCTTCTCTCTTGAAATTTGAATGTTTTCTTTGATTTCAACAGCCTCACGAATCATCCTTGGAGGGAATCGGTGTTCCCAAGTGACGATTTGGGCTTTATCAAATCTAATGTAATGACAGGGGCCCATTCAGCATGCTTATAGACCGCAGATTTTGTAATCACCGACGTGACGACAGACGTCCCTTCCTTTAAGCTGTACAAGAGCTAGACTAATTTCACTCAAGCTGACGTTCGGAAGATCGCCTGACAAATGTCATACCAGGCTTGCACGCTGAGCGTTGTTAAGGGTATCGTGATGAGGAGCGTGCGACGATCTCAGATAAGATCTCAGGCTTAGAAGAAACGGAAACCCGAAATTAGTCCTAACCTTTGTCAGACGACTTCTTTCAAGCTCCTCCACAAAATCCTTCGACCATCTATTCTGCTCGATCGCTTCGGTAACCTGTTGCGTATTTGAGCAGCGAAGGTCTCGACGCATTAGTTTGTGGATTTCCTTAGAAAGAAGCTTGACATCGGCAGACGTAACGATAACGTCTTCGTTTGCTCAACGTCTCATAAGTCCAAGTTTAGCTCTCCTGCTCGTATACTTAATCCTACAATATCCATTACCTACGTCCCGCATGTAACCAATCACGCCACTCATGACCTCATCAATTGCCATTGTTGTTTCCGACAGTTTTAGGGCATCGAAGTGGTTTTTAATTCCAGTTGGAATTTTTCGCGAACCGTGGTACGTTCGCCGGAGGCTAGGTCGGAGTGCTAACTGTACTAATCGGACACGCTCGCTTGCCTCCTCGCCGCTAAGGGTAAATAAACCAGCCAGTTTTATTTTGAGACTGCAAACAAAGTCGCGGCTATTTGCTACATCACTACACTAGACTGGCCTGCTAACTCGCGAGACCTAATTTAGCTACCGAAATGTTAACACAAGACACGGTCTTAATAACTAATACTATACCTCTCTTCTTATAAGGAGAGGAACTCTATACATCTGAGAGCTATGATGCCAAAGCCATGCCCACAAACCAATAAGAAAATCAAAATATTTAGTCACTGAAAAAATAATGTTATTAAGCCATCGACGCGGAACAAACTGTAAAGCGCGCAAGCCCCTGAGCTCAATGGCGAACCGAAAGAAATATGCGATAAGCCAATTAGCTGCGAAATTTGTGAGCCTGCATTTTTAGCAGTTTCATCACTACATAAATTTGCGCTTTGCTTTTTTAAGTATATACTTAGATATAGATCTCATGTGCTTTGAAATGCAGGTTATAAAAATTTTACTTATATTTTTTTATAGTTAACGAGCATTTACAACCCTTTGATGAATATCGACATCTATAAACATCCACATAATTGATATGCATACGTATACTTGCTACCCTTCCAATAGGCCACATTAATCTCATGATTGTACGAAACTCGATAGTATAGCTGCGATGAGCGCGAGAGGTACCCCCAGTCGAGACGTACCGCCCCAATTCAGCTGCAATGTACTAAGTTCCACCGCGTACATCATGTACGTCTTTTTCTACATGACATGTGCATGAGTCTGTGACTCACGTGTAGTCGCTGGTCTAAATTGTTAAAGTAGCACAAACAAATTCCTAGACACAGCTGATGTGTCGGGAACCCAGCCAGTTCCTCCTTCGTTGTCTCCTTAAAGGTTAAATTCAAAATAACGGCACGCCGACGAGCAACATTTAGCCTCGTTAATGTATCAGCGTAGTTGCGTAGATATACTGTTACCTTCCTTCGTATCGCCCATTTCCCTGCCAACGCCCCGCACACCCTAAAGCCCTCCGTTAAGGAAGCCGCGACCCCTTGGAAGGATTTTCCTTGTTTATGACTTTTTCGTTGGCGCATAATTCTCTGCTAGAATTAAACAAATAGGATTATACCTTTTAATGTGGCATGTTCTTAATGCTGCCATTTGTATGAAGATGACATATTTTTATGTCACAAAGCCTTTGACAATTTACTTTATTCATCGGATTGCTTTGAGTGCTCGTCGGGTGACGAGACTAGGTTTTGAAACCGAAAAGGGGGGATCCGACCCCCAGCCTCCCACTGATGGGAGAGATGCGTCCCGATATGAGAATGTTTATAAAAGATAATAAACTATTATTACTTTGATATTGAGGGCTGCTCGCGCGCGACAGCTAAAATGGCCCCGGTGCTGACGTGAACGAATGGCTCATGGAGTCATGGCGAGGATCATGACATGACAGTGTCGACACACTCGACACCCGTAAATCATCCCAGTACTAGGAAGGTGCTCGGCCCTTCGCCTTGTTGCCTAGGAGCACAGCCACAAACTGCACAAAGCGCGACAGTAGGGTCATCTCTTCACGCCGGTATCATGTGAACAAGTAAACGACGTCAATTGACTCGACAGTGTCGACACACTCGACACCCGTAAATCATCTCAGTACTAGGAAGGTGCTCGGCCCTTCGCCTTGTTGCCTAGGAGCACAGCCACAAACTGCACAAAGCGCGACAGTAGGGTCATCTCTTCACGCCGGTATCATGTGAACTAGTAAACGACGTCAATTGACTCGACAGTGTCGACACACCCGACACCCGTAAATCATCCCAGTACTAGGAAGGTGCTCGGCCCTTCGCCTTGTTGCCTAGGAGCACAGCCACAAACTGCACAAAGCGCGACAGTAGGGTCATCTCTTCACGCCGGTATCATGTGAACAAGTAAACGGCGTCAATTCTTTTTATCTACTACTGCTAGTAATTAACTACACAGTTAATATTATATAGCTGACGAGTTTGCTTGTTACTTTGTTTGTTTGTACGCGCCAGTCACTAGTACTGGTTCGATTTCTCTCTCAGTTTTCGATAAACCATTTAGAGACCAAAGAACTTAAAGGCTATAGTGGTTGCTCTACAACAAAAAGTAGAGTAAAAGTGTTACTTAGCGTACTTATTAGCTGCTTTTTTATTGATTTCTCCGACAGCCTGCGGTCCTCATTGTGCATGAACATGTAGATGATGATAATAACAATATATAATAACAATATATATACCTATTAGCGTCTACATTATTTAATGGCTGCAAATATTTAAGAAACTTTATGCTGTACGAATATAAACATCCATTAATATAGTTTATTGTTTTACAGTAGTTTCGCACAATAAAGCTTTGTGCGTCACCAACACTCGGGGGCAGTTATTAAATATACTATGTCTGGCCATAAATAATGTTACAATAAAAAATATCTTATTTGAATTTGGAATCTGTCATTTTTATACGAGTGTTCATTGTGTTTTCCATTTTGGCAATAATAGACTGTACAATATTTTGTGATATTAAAATGGAGTGGGTGATAAAGGGAACAGAATTGCTGTGTTTGCACTGCACAAAGTATGTATGTTGTCACATCCAAGTGCGATTTTACGTACCACTAGACCACGAGACAGCAGGCCCAGCTTTCACATTGGTCACAGAAAATGTTAGTACCTATACGGCCGCGAAACTGCGTCGTCTTGCTATAAATATTGTAATAAAGAAAAAAAAATCTTTTTTTCAATTGCAAATAATATTTATTACCTTTACAGTGTGTTAATTTAATACATACATATAAAACAATTAAACATATAAAAACCTCTAAAAACTCTCTATAAATACGGTCCTTTAAACTTCGAGACCAGTTGTCAATAAAAACATGCACTCTTTCGATGGGGAAATTCTTCCCTTCCAATCGTATGGTTGTTTTAGTGAGTTCAAAATATTATAGCGTTAAGAACAAGCTCTCTAAAACTGACCATAAATCATAATCTAGCGGATTAAGATCGGGATTAGACGACGCCAGTCTTCGTTGAAGTCCGAGACGTTCGCTTCCAACCAAGACTGCGTGGACCGAGCTTATTGTTCCGGTACCGAGTCTCGCTGGAAGGACCATACTTGGCTATTGAACATGGTGCTATGAAGGGGCTTAACTACCTTCTCAAGAATTGTATCTTTGGTATGCCGATGTTTTGATACCTTTTTCACAAAAATATTGCTCAGTCGCGTGCTTCATAGCGAACACCCCACCAAACCAACACTGAAGTCGAATAATGCCCACGCTGCACTCTGTTAACTAACTGGAAAGCTTCCTTAGAGCTTCGAACATAAATGCGGTCATTTTGTTTCTTAAAATGTTGCACAATTTAAAAAAAAATCGCATCCGTATACATTTTTTCCTGTGATATCCCTTTGCCCACCGCTTCAGTAGTTGTTACGATTTTACCACCTTATTATATCTACACTGATAAATTAAAGATTAATATATTTAATTTACCAGTTAAGATATGACCAGTGCGTCGTCTCTTATAGGCTGCAAGTCCTAAGTCATCTCTTAAAATAAGTGACATGTTTCTAAGTGCTATCTTCAGTTCCCGAGGTAAAATTTTTACCTTCGAACAGGATTTCTTCAAATTCTTTCCCTAGCTGCTTTGACTACCTTTTTTGTAATTCTCTGTTACAAACAGAAAAGTCTCATTGTACCTATTAATAGCCCGGTACACAAAAATTCAATTAATAACAGGTGTATAGTCTTAAAAATTGCATTTTGTTCTATACCTACTATTTTGATCTATACCTACTATTTTGATCTATGCCTACTATTTTGATCTATGCCTAGTATTTGTAATGAAATTTTGTTCATTTTATTATCCCACTACATCTAAATATCGCAAAATATTGCACAATGTAGTGATGCCAATGAACAATCGTATAAAAATGACAGATTCCAATTTCAAATGTAATATTTTTTATAATATGTATGGCCAGACTAAATTCGGCTTTGACGACTATATTCTTGTTATAGTGAATGTTGATACACAAAAAACACCAGATACAATTTGACATTATAAAGATATAGACTATAGACAAATAGAAAAGAAATACGACAATAACATATCTTCAAGTAAATTCAATAACCCCTGCAGAGAGAATGGAGAAGAAAAAAACCAAATTGCTAACTCAATGCAACATTGCATTACCTATTACTGGAATCTACAAAACAAATTTACTGACTATCTTTGTAGTCCGGTTGCCAATCCAGTTGAGCCGAACGATGTTATGTGCTACGTACATCATCGTAGCAATGTCACGCCAGCGCACCGAAGCAAAGCTACCTGGGGGTCCTCTCACGGCTGATCCTCCGATATCATACTCTATTTGGTGCCACTCACAAAACAGTTTACTAGCGCGTTAGGTGTGCGCTAGTAAACTGCTAGGCCGACAAGCTTTGATAATCCTCATCCCTTAACAAGAATTTTACCGCGAATTTGTACTCTTCCAAGCTGCAACATTTTAATATTTATATAAGAAAAATTTTAATCGATTTAAAGGAACTTCCCTAGCAAGTGTACAGTTAAAAACAAAGTAGGTACCAACCCCAGCCAGTTAAGTTGAACGGGGAGAGCAATCAGTGATGTAGCTAAGACACAAGCCGCCTCAAGGCGATTTTGTACTTAGTTACCTTCGGCTGGCCGGGATTATTGGTTTTATAGAGCTCAGTAATTCGATTTCTAGTTCATCAGGTCTTCTATACATAATATCTTCGCGATGTCTAGTATTTTTCGTACCAACCCGCGTATTACTACACTTGCAACTTGTAACTTTACTAGTACATGATACAAGCTACAAAGGAAACACCGAACCAAGTAGCCAAGAACGTGGCGTTAGGTGTGCCCCGTGCGTGGCGGCCAGTCAGACACAGTCGCTCCTAGTATGAAGGCGCACTTATCGGTCTTTGTTCAACAACTATGTTTTCTGTAACGTGCTTCTATTGACAAGCAATATCAAGAACAACTTCATGAAGAACATCCGAATTAACGACGGCCTTCTGGCATCTTATTAATGGATTAAACTTATTTTATATCATAATATTTTTTTATATTGTATAGGGGAGCTAACGAGAAACATGAACCTATTTACGACCACCTACGATCAGGTTTCCCTCCACGGTTACTAAGAAACCGGACGCAACACGATACAGTAGATGTCACTACACGCCGGTACATGTGAGCGTCTTACTAAATTTACAATAGGACCTAGCTAACACATCCGTACCGATGTTTCACGAATTAACAAAAATTCATTGATTTACAAAATATAATAATTATGAATATTAATTTTCGTCTCGTAAACATTACACATTACAATGACAAATTAAATTTATGACAGAGCGACCTCTGTCAGGGCAACTGATCTATACTCATATTATAAAGAGGAAACATTATATTGTTTGTTTGCAATGAAAACTTCGTAATTGTAACCAAAATGTGAAAGAATTATTAAAATAAATGCTCATTCAGCTGCAGAAATTATTGACAAGTAGCTGTCCCGACACGTTGTTCTGTCATAATTTTTAAATCAAAGATTTTTTGCTATGTTCGTGAAAAATCCGTGCGAAGTCGGGACGGACTGCTAGTTATCAACATTTTCTGCAATTAAATATTATATATCATTAATTATGGACGTGTCTCCATAAGTGTAGTTCTCACATTTAGGTTATATTAACGAAGTTTTCATAATGATCAAAACGTTTGGAAGATGTTATATAGCCTATGTTTATCACTGATGATGTAGGATTCTAATGATGAAAAAAGTTTTCAAAACGGTCCAGTAGTTTCGGAGCCTGTTCAATGCAATCGAACAAAAGAACAATCAAATGTTTCCTCTTTAGAATGTCAGTGTAAGTAGATATATATCATAAGTGCATCTTGACTGAGCCATCGTTCATTTAACACATTTTTTTCTTCATGAAAATTGCACTGATCAATCTTACACGAAATCTAACACGAACTGGAAATATGTAGTCTTTAGATTAGGCAAAAGCTGGGTTGACTGCAATAATTACAAAAATGACGTCATATGTGCCAAATGAAACTGGCGCGAGAAGTGTTACGTAGGGACAGATATAACGCCACGGCTCAGAACTCCGAAGGACAAACTTCGGTAACTCCCGTCGTTCACATGAGTACTGAGCCACGTCTCTAGTTTTCTTTATGATTTCTTGTTCCTATTACTACAAAAGTTTACTCATAAACAACACTCTCTGGATATATTTTTCCGTTTAATGTACAGTGTAAATATAATAGTAAGTAAAGTTATGTAGGGTATGTACGTCGACTTGGTTGCCTCAGTTTTAAAACTGTATTCCTTTAGTGAACGCTACGCTAAGCTGGGCGTCTGTAAGTAATATCTTCCTGGTTGCATTTCTACAATCTCTATAGAGACTAGCCAACTAACCAGTATGCAGTGTATGTTATGGCGCACAATTAGTCTCTGCGCAGGCGTAAGTGTATTTTGTAATTCCTCTATTCCAAGTAGAGGGCATTTCAACACGATCGCAGAGAATAATATGATAATAATAAATAAATAATTTGGAAAATTTAATAAAGTACCTTAACTGGCAGCAGTATATAAAGATCTAATAAGAATAGTATATAAGCTACTAGCATTGAAACGACAATACTAGTAGCCTATATAGCTAAAACATTCACAATATGACAAATATTTCCTTTAACTCGTGTTGAGTTAAAGGAAATATTTGTGTTGTTTGTGTGTTTTTGTCTCAGCGTGTTGACATAAAACAGCTAGACCGTGGATATGGCGGCTGTATCTTATAAATTGGGCACAAGCCTGAGCAGCGTATAGTGTACACCGCAGCGGCGAGAGAGACAGCCGGGAGCCCGTGAGGAACGTGATTCAATTTGCATGGCGAGATGGACGGATTACCGGCGCTCGCACCCCTTCGCACAAGCAAGCGACGAGCCAATAAGTAACCTCGTGTATGAGTTATACAACATACGCGCCACATTCAATATTATTAGCTTGGCTGAAAAAAAAAACACAAAACAGTGTTTGGTAGGTAAATTAAAATTAGTAGTCTTGTAAAAGGACAATAAATAATTATATTTTACTTTTTTAACATTTCGTTTCTCCCTAAGAGTGTAGCACTACATTAGATAATTAAGAGACTAAAGTATCCATGTCGTGTGCAATTTGCATACCTGGTTTACCAATTTGAAAAATAATCGCAAGTTTCGCCCCAATACCGCATCACGGTAATGTAAAGAGTATATTACAGAAACGGCACCTAGGACTTAGGATACATATTTTACATTCCACGCTGGGAACGTCAAGGATAAAAATAACGAATGGTGGGGTAAGTGAAAATTTTTTTGTTACCTTCAATTCAAATGGATTTGACAAATAAACAAGGTTTAATGCTAACTGAGGCGAGCGATATTAATACGTAGCTTAATAAAGTGTCAAGTACTTCGTATATATGTACCACCTAACATTACTATGCATACTAAGTAATAACAGCTAGCCGTAGCACTACTACATTGACGTAGCAGATGCATGCTGCAGTGCGTAATGTTAGGTGTGTATTTGATTCTGAACGACTAGGAATCTATGAAAGTGCAGAAAGATCATATGACAAACTTTTGGTGATCGTGTGTGGTGTTTAAACAGCACCAGCATATGATACGTACAACACTACAACTCGAACGAATCCACAATGCATTAACAATTAAAGTGAACATTTAATTTGAGCCACTTCGGATCACTGAGAGCGCTTCACACAATATGACAACGAGCGTCTTACACAGTCTGATGAGGTGTTTCACTGAGAGCGCTTCACACAATATGACAACGAGCGTCTTACACAGTCTGATGAGGTGTTTCGCAGCTGTTCATGTAATGTACAGTTTGCCTTAAATCGTGAGGAACTTATACTATTTACAAGTGTATAATTATTATGAAACGATATTAGAGACCCGCGGTATGGTCTCTGTGAAACTGAGCGTAATGCAATGTGCATTAACTCCAGGCGCCTTGGCATTCATTGAGAGAGGCCTATGTCCAGCAGTGGCCGATTAGGGCTGGTAATGAAGATGATATTGTATATATTATATATTGTATATATATTATATATTGTATATATA
>JAFELO010002155.1:82370-105648 GCA_017140195.1 Eumaeus atala
ATACATGGTACATGGGGAGTACATGGGGACAAACGAGAAATCGGAGCCTTTTTATGACTATCGACACCCATGAACAACCGTGTAATTCCTATGGCGATTCGTTGGCCGGTGTCATGTCAGCGACAGTGGCAATGCAGCATAGCACTACTACCTCTTACGAAATGCGAATGTTCAATCATTAATTAAATCATTCTAAAAATTTGAGCCTTAACTATGGGAAGGATTGTCGTTTATGTTCAGCCATGTATAGCCTGTTATAATATAATGTAGTGTAATAAGGATGTTCTCCTGAAGTGATTAGTTTAACTAAATTATAACGAATTGTCATGCTTTTATAATTCACTCCCTAGGTGGGGCGGCACCGTGCACGGTACGCGCCCTGCGACGCGACGCAAGTGACAGGTGTACCTTTAGGTATTTAGCCATTTTACTCCACTGTGTCAGTAAGGGGTTAATGTATTTTTTTATACCCGACTGCAAAGGAAGAGGTGTGGTATTTATTTTAGCAGTAGTGAGTTTTGTTTTGAATTTAATCATAATGATTTATTTGCTTTAAAATTGGTAAGTGTTTTGTAATATTGTTGTTTTGTAATAAAAAAGTGGGTGTTTTGTAATATTGTGTTTTTAATTTATAACAGACGAGCCGTCGGTGGAACGCTCTTTTTTTCTTTAAACGGGCATCCCACCGCTGCTACTGCTGTGTCTCCAGGACCGACAACAGCCACCACTAGTGACCCTTTGATATGATCGCAGGGTGCCCGAGGGAATGCTAACTGCCTTGGGACCCGCGACGAATTCAATCAGAAGAAAATAGAAGGAGTAGGTAGTAATTCCAGTTTCCCTCCCACAATCAAGCCTAGCCAGTACGTGATTGCAATGACTTGAACAATAAAATACGGCAGCCAGGTGGAGCCCGGCCGCTATGCGCCACGTATATATAAATGCCTAACACACATTGACTTCACGTTACATTTTACTATCAACTGGGGCTTCTTGGGTTACCTTATCTGCTGACAGTAATAGTTATGACAAAATAATTTGAAAGCACGAAATTTTCCCACGTTGTCCACGAGATCACAATAGTAAATTACTCCTGTAACACTTCGAATGATATTAAGCATTACATTTCGCTCCTTCTGCCAAATACGACGCTCCCATAGTATGTGAAGTGCGGTTTCTGTGATGTGTGGTTTGTTTGTGGGCGGAACGGCCTAATAGTGACTACCGATGTCTATAGGCCGGTGCAATCGGAGTCTACGCAAATGCGTCGCCCTCCAGACCATGGGATAAGCCGAGTCCCCCAAACCCCCAGACAAGCACAAACCGCACAGAAGGCGACAGCCGTCACCTCAAGTGTATAAGACCGATTCACTCAATACATCGCCGGTGGTGCCAGCACAAACCGGTTGCAGTGTCCACTGTCTGTGAGGAATAATCAGTCTATTTGTACTTCTAGGAGTACGGTAGTGGCGCCGGCCAAGTTTAGCGACAACAGTCTTAACTTATTTGTCATGTCCCGTTTTTGGCTCGAGGTTCCCTCTTGTATGTAAAAAAAATACGTAAAGATTGTATCGCTGCGCATTGACATTTGAAATTCATTTATTATAATATGAAAGGACATAAAAAGTAGAAAATTAAAAAATAACCTTTCCTAAAAATGAAAAGACCCTCGCAAGGTTTTAATATTTTAATTGTACGTCGAAATTATTTATTCAAATAGGCTTCAACAAAGCAAATTTGCAAGTCAATATAAAAAGTAGCGGACACTAGGTCCATTCGCAAGGGAATAACCTTCTTGATAAAATGGACAGCCCAACTAATTGTTTCGGCACTAGCTGCTGAAACATCTCACGATGTAGTCTGATGCATTTGACAGTCCAACAAGTAACACTCTTAAAATAATTTAAAAAAAGTTAAGCATATGTATTTGTTGTATTGTTCAATTGATCTATATTATCTATAAATATTCTATTATATGTAGGTATGTGTAGGTAGGTCGTTATATATATATATATATATATAACGACCTACCTACACACCAGACGAACAATAATATTTTCGGAGAACCCTCGTGGGTATCTCCTTAACACAACTACGGCGTGAAGTGATAGCGATTAATGTCATACATTTATGTATAAAATAAACTACACATATAAGGGGATTTTTCGGTGACATATTTATAATAAACAAATTTTCATATATTTGTACGGTTAGGTGTAACGTATTGCCAGATTTTATGATACCAGGTCAATGTCAAAAGTCAGTGTCAAGCCGTAAGTACTCTATAGGTTTTGGTCGTTTGACGATTCTATAGAAAATATGCAGATAAACATATATTTTGATTGCATTGACCTTGAAAACCTTGAAGAATGTTTTTTTTGTTATTTTAAAGGGCTTTATGATGTTGCAGACTACGTTCGTAAATTTCAGCGTGGGAAGGGGCCCACGGTTCCCGAGAAAAAAGTATTGATATACGTAAGAAGAAGGGAAGAAAATGAAATGCCCACACTTCCCGTTGGTGCGGAGACCTCCGCTTGCGAGGGCGACTCGGACTTGGCCGGATTTTTCTTTAAGTTACGACAGGACAATACTCTCTCGCCTATACACAAGACAGGTAAAACACAAAAAGCATCGTATTGATACATATATAAGCTGATACATGAAAAGCTGTGCGTTATAATTATGTGTTTACATGTCGGCACATCTCAAGACATTCTATATTGAACGTGATTGAGAGTGAGCAGAGGAAATTGTGAATTCTCTTGTGCGGATATTGTGAAACATTTACATTATATTGCTCGCTCGCTTGCTCCCGTGTGCTATGAAAAGAAACATTCACTTAACGCCAGGAAAACGTACAAATATCAAAACGTTATTACGGAAGGAGGGAGTGCCATGCATGGCGTATGACACTACATCTAATGCTAATATCAACTATGCAACGGAATTGGGCTGGCACGACCGGGGAGATACATCTCGCTCACTTGATACCGCCTCAAAGTGAGACCTGCGGTGTCACATTTCGTGCGGCTTGTGAGTAGCTGGTGGCCCATTGAGGGGCAGGTGAAAAGGAGGGCAACAAATCGGCATAATTTGTGTCTTTAGGTTTAGGGAGACGATATGGGGACAGACCCTCTCTTTTCCCGCAGATGGGAAGAGATGTACTGGGTTGACTGTGGGCGGACCGGTATTTTGAGACCGAAAAAGGGGGGAAGCGGTTCCCCTCCCCTCACTAGTGGGACGGCGCGCGCACGATGCCGTTTAAATTGCAGTGTCGTGGATAAGGATAATTGAGCTCGTTTAATGTTCGGTTCTGAGGAGGCTGGCCTCTTCACCCCCCCCCCCTGATGGAAGGGGTTGATTTGCGCTACAAATCGGCAAAAAGCCATATTCTTGATTTAATTATTATTAGAGCTCTCTAAAGTCGCGTTATTTTATTTCTACAAATCTAAGCTCTCAGCTTTCGGATTCGAACCCGGGCTCGTTTCCGTAAGCGATGTGTGAGTTTGACATTCCGTCAGTCTAAAGTTATAACTGTGTCACTATATGTAAGATTTCAGCACTCGACCGGTACGAGCGGTGTACATCGTATTGGTTCTAGCAGGAGAAATGCATTTACGCACCATCCAGCCGACCCAAGGGGGCCTGAAGTGTGTGTCGGGCTCAGGTCGTGAAGCGATAGCTACTACCGACTAAAAACTGCTATCCGTTAGTTGGCCCTATTGACATTTTACTGCGGGTGCGTGTCTTGGTGTTTCTTTGTTTGTGTTCTTGGACGGACTTAGCTACTGCTATCGCGATCGCGTCGTCGGCGTCGTGCAATATGTGCTTCGGCCGACGGTAACGGGAGTCGGTTAATAACGTCGGGTCGTATTCCGACGTTGGAACGATTAATTTATTTTTGTGATTAAGGGCACGGTCAAAGAACTTTTGAGACAGCTCTTTTAAGTGTCCTTTAATCGAGGTCAGTTGAAAGTCACAATGTAGTTCGATGTTTCGGAAGTACCACGGGCATACAGTAGCCATGCGTAAGAATCTATTTCTGCAAACGTTCTATTTGGGTAGGGGATATGGGCGCGAATGCTGCACTACAATACGACAAGATCGGTCGAATGCATGTAACATACAAAGTGAGCTATGTCTATACGCCATTTTGCTCATTTTGTTTATAAGAGGATAGAGTTCAACAAGGACATGTCGTGCCTTTTACAGAACGTTATCTACGTGATTCTTGAAGCTCATAGACCTATCAAGAGTCACTCCCAAGTATTTCACCGTCTCTGCTCTAGGTATCTCTTTACCGTAGAGCAGGATGGGAGGCATGATTCCTCGTCTATGCGATGGGTGGTCTAGTGAGAAGAGTATGGACTTACTCTTCTCCGCATTAACCTCTATGTTCCATTTTGAGAACCATTCACCGAGTTCGGTGACGGCCTTTTGGAATAGTTTGGCTCCATAGTTCCATAGTTTGGGTCCAGAGGTATCTAATGTAAAGTGTGGTATCATCCGCGAACATCGCCGGCTGGATGCTGGTGTGTCGCGGTATGTCGCTAGTGTATAGATTGAAGAGGGTGGGAGAGAGAACCGCCGGCCCTGTCTTTGAGTCCCGATAGTACGTACTCTGTGAGGCGGTTTACTTGTTGTCGGCAGCTATAGCTGTCGCGAAACGCGAACTGTTCGTCTGTGAAAAGATTTTTCTCTCATCTCCCGGTTTTTAGGCGAGCGAGAATTATCCTTTCATAGATTTTACCTAACGATCTTACGAGACTTATGGGTCAGCAGCTAGCTAGCTCCACCCAGGGTTTCCCCGGTTTGCGTATGCCGATCACTATGGCTTCTTTCCATATGTCTGGGTATGTACCTTACATTGCGCCAGAAGGGCGTTAAAATGCACACTAGGAGGTGTATAATAACGGGAGTCAACTGTTTCAGCACCTTATTGGTTATTCCATCGGGCCCGGGGGCCCTCTTTGAGTGAAGAATTTTTATTAGATCCCTTACTTCTTCTATGTCCATCGGACGTATGATCTCATCATCATCATCCGGTGACACAGCCAGTCGGACCGTTACTATATTTTCTAACTCTTTTATGTGGGAGGGGTCTGTGGGGAGGGAGCTAGGAGTGCATTGGTTCTCTAGTGTGTCGGCTAGGCACTCCGCTTTCTCGTCATCCTCTAATGCAGGTAATCGATTTTCGCGGTTAAGTGATGGCGTTTGAGTCATCAACTCGGCCGATAGCCCTCGTTAGTGGCCAGTAGGCCGTATGAGACGAAGATTGTTCGCTGACGAAGTGATCCCATCTCCCGTTTATGAAATTGGGTTTTTTGACCTCTCTTTCGAGTTGTCGGATGGCTTGCCTGCACACTTCGCCTCCGTTACGAACGTTTACCGCATTTTTCGACGGATTAGGTCCCTGACGTCGTCAGAGAGAGCTGAACGGTCCTCTTGGACGGTGGAGATTTCTCTCCTATTTTGCTGACCAGTAGGGTGGTGACTATGGATGAGGCCGCGACGGCAGCTAGAGGAGAGTCTATACTGTCTGGGATAATACTATCGAGTTCACTCGATTTGACGTTAGCTAAGTTATCTTTTAGTAATTTATAGTCGACGATCATTTCCTTTATTTTAATATTTCTACTAAATCTATTCTCTCCTATTTCTATCAAAACGGGTGTATGGTTTCAGACGTCTTGATGACGAGTGAAATGTTTTTAACCAGTCAAGCTATATCGGTTGGGCTCGGTGGACGTATATACCCATTATTGTTCGGAGAATGATGGGTCGGGATATACGGGCATTGATGATGATCATATATCGACATATATTTTCTAAGAACAGTCCCACAACTGTTATTATATCTATTGCCCCAGGTCACGTGGTACGCGTTGAGGCCCCTACTAAAATTATTGGGTCATATGCGTTTAAATTTTCGAATATAGCGTCAAGGTCGCTAACTAGAAGTGGTTTTGAACCTGACTGATATGCAGAGACTATGGTGATGGGCTGATGGCCCGTCATGCATAGCTTACATAGGGATACTTCTAGATTTTCTAGAGGGCGCGGGTCGAGAGGGATACAATGAAGTGACCTCCTGTAATAGATGATTGTACCCCCACGACGGGATCGGGTCCTGTCGTTTCGAACAATATTGTAATTGCAAATACGCGAATTAGAGTGGCTAGGTTTTACGAACGATCCCTGCACTAGAAGGATATCCACTCATGTTTCGGGAGGAAGTCCCGCAACTCATGCATGTTCGATCTAAGGCCATTTGCCTTAAACAACACTAGTCTTAATGAGTTGGGTTTTATCCTTCCCGTGGTAGCCATTTGTAGGCCTAGTGGGAGTGGCGCTTGATCGTCTCGACAAGCGCGTGATGGTCCTCCAAAGCCTGAAGCTTCTCAGACATGGAGCCATATCTAACTTTATTTGCGAACACTTTGACCTCTCGTAGGTCAATTGCTCGCAGGAAATTCGCCAGGATTTCCCAGTTGATGCGATGTCCACTTCCCTGCCACCCTGAGGGGGCATTTGGGGCTTATGCTGATGCGTCTGGGGCATCAGGGACATCAGAAGCATAGGAGCCGTGGCCATTTGACCCATTTGTGCCTGGATTATCGGGGCCCTCTGTGGCTGCTGGGGTGTGGTTAGGAGGGGCCTTGGCGGCCTTTTGCGGGCGGAACCACGCGTTGGTGGTGGGTATGGGGGCAGGGATGAAATCATCCTGCTTCTGTATCGCGCGCTTTTGCGACTGAGGGGCCTTTTGTCCCCTGGGGATACCCTGGGGCTTGGGTACCCTCCGCTTAAAGAATTTGGGGGCCTTCAGGCACCCCCTGTAGTTGGCAGTGTTGGCAAACTTGCCCGCACAACACACATGTTGGGGGCTCGTTAATGGTACTCTCCCTGAGACAGTCCGCCGTGCCGTGGTCGCCCAGGTACTTGAAGCACCTTGGGCGTCCACAGCAGTTACAGGCTGAATGCCCATACAGATGGCACCGGTGGCATCGCCCCGGTGCTCTTATCTGGCTCGCTGGCTCTATGTGGCATGTTGAGTCCGCATATCGCATTTAGGTTATGGATCTCCTTGCTCTCTGGAGCCAAGGGAAGAATGACAAGTATCATATTATATGGTACATTCGCCTTCTGGTCACCATTTTTTGAATGACGGTCCATCCGGTGTACCTCCAGTACCGGGATGTTTTCACTGACTAGGTCAGCCGTCACTCTGTCTTTGGAGACCTCTTTCGGGATCCCCTTTAAGACAAACCTCAGGAGGTGTTCACCCTCCAGAGCTTTCCTCTGAGGGGATTGCGCGGGTGACGGCCCTGCAATGGGTGTTCCGTATGGCTTTCCAGCCACAACGGACTTTACCGCCTTTACAGGCAGAGAAGGGGGGGCCGGGGGACCGAGTTGCTGTCGCTTTTGACGCTGAGCTTCCTCTTCCTCGGCCTTCTAGCCTTCTTCACTAGCATGAAGTCGGCGTCGTAGGATCCAGAGTCTGAGCTGGCGTTCTCCGATGTCGACATGCCCTCATTGGCAGCGGTCGACCCCACTTCTAATGCCTCTATTGGCAATATAATAGACTAGGCGACACTGGACTCAAGTCCTGCTCAAAATCTCGGATAGCATCCGGAAATTTGTTCGGGAGAAAGCTCATGAGCAGATTGAACTGCTTTTCAGTAGCCATTTTTATTCGTTAATTTATCGGCTCCTAGGTACAAGGTGAGTACAAATTTAGTATCCTATTGAAATAGGGTGTGTAAATATCGCCCTGATAAATTTAAATTAACATACGTAATCTGCAAACAAAACAAATCCGAGCGCGACGAGCAGAACGTATCAAACGTTTTTTGTTTTTTTCACTCACTTTATTTACGAGCGAAAAAAGGGGGCCTTAACGGTCGTCGAGTTGACAAGTCGGCAACGCTAGCCGAGGCTCGGGAATGTCCCGGCTCGCTAGCGGGGAAGCGGCGTGCGGTCGGCGGCCGCCCGTCTTACGCAGAAACGGTCGCGTCTCGCGAATAACGGCGGAACGAAATATGTAGGATAGGTAATACAAATATATGTACTTCCTATACAATAAGGAATTATATATAAAGTCGAATAAATATCGTACGGATCGCAGATCGCACACAAGTGAGCGCAGCGAGCACAATCGAATATCACGTCTGCACCGATCAGGAATCGAACGCAAACTGACGATAATTAAGGTCCACGTGTTCTGTAAGCACTAATGAGTCCGCAATACACGAACACCCCGAGAGTAGTCGGGGCTGGGCCTAGACGAACGGGGGGCGGCGGCGGGAGCACCTTCTTCCTTCTTGTTCATTAGTGCAATTAACTTAGCGCCTCCACTCTCGAGCCTTCTCATCAAAATGCTCTTAGAAAATATTTAAAAATATTTTAGACGATCGCTGTCATCATTTTCGTGTGACATCACGCGAATTTATAGTTTAGTCGTGGTGATATAAATGCGAAAGTTTGTTACGTATGTTTGTCCTCATTTCACAAAAAAATCAATAAACCAGATTTTATTGAATTTTTGGACACATAGATTATAATCTAGAAAAAAAATATATTGTAAGAAGCAATGGTTGCTGGCGCAGGTCCGGTGCCCGGGGACATAGTAATATGCTTTTGGATGCATGTAGCCACGTCGAATGAGTTTTCATTGCAATTGGACTGCCGGATCGATTTTGTACAAATTAATTTTCGTTTGAAGTTTTTATTAAAATCTATTATCCTATGGGGAGGGGGGCAGTAGGGCGACGCATCGGCATAGTAATTATATGGATGTTCATGGACGTCGGTGGTCGTAAAAAGGCTCAGATTACTACGTTTGTCTAACTCAACTAAGAAAGAAATGACTGGCCATCTAGTCTCAATTCCATAGCAACCATTTGTAAAAAGAAATAGGTGTATCAATAGGCCTTAAATAAATAATCACGAACACGGATGGAAGGGCCTAAGTGCGGAACATTAACAAGGGTCCGGTCCAATTTTCGTCCTGTCCACGTTGATATATTGAGGGCCGGCGCCAGACCCACAGCGCCACAGAGCGCCCACTGACGATTTCACTCATTATTTTTTGTTTCAGCTATTGTTGCAATGTTATATATAGTTACAATATTTAATAGGTACATCGTAGGTTTGTTTCATGCTATTTACAATTTCCGAAAAATATTTCATTCATAACACTGACTCTGTTTTAAACGACTGAAAGGAGTTTTTCACGATTTTTTTTGTCAGTTCTATGCTGGCGGAAGTGTCCAGCAATGCAACTTCATCGGTTACTGTAAGACACGTCGGGCGATGGTCTAGGTGAGATTGTGGTCGATAGGCGGCCAGACTTTACAATTAGAGATTTAATTTGCCGAGGAGGACGGCTTACTTCACCTAGTTTTGGTAGAAAAGATATCTTTAAATGTACACCATACCTCTGTCCCAAATTTCATCTCCCTAGGTTTATGGGAAGTATTATAGTTCCATTTTAATAATGAATGAGTCAATTAATCAGTAAATGTAGCCAGCTAACATTCAGGAACAATGCTTTTTATATGTACAGAGAAATGCTTGACTGTATGACATGAACTGCAGACTGTGAAGCGTTCGTACGCCACAAAGCAGTACAGGTACAGGTACATTGACATGAACTGCAGACTGTGAAGCTTTCGTACACCACAAAGCAGTACAGGTACAGGTACATTGACATGAACTGCAGACTGTGAAGCTTTCGTACGCCACAAAGCAGTACAGGTACAGGTACATTGACATGAACTGCAGACTGTGAAGCTTTCGTACACCACAAAGCAGTACAGGTACAGGTACATTGACATGAACTGCAGACTGTGAAGCTTTCGTACACCACAAAGCAGTACAGTATCGAAACGCAATAAAACATATAAAAAGTCCAAAATAAAAAGTCACCTTCCATGTAACGTAAAGCAACGAATCGAGCATTTTAAAAATTCAGTTCGTATCCGACCGCTAAAGTTACATTTTTCGAGAGTACTAAACTCCGCTTCGTTTATATTAAACAGCTCTATCTATTCGTTTTATCCAACATGAAATATGCTTTCACTCTCATCTTCCCTTTATGTCGCTAAAACCCCTTACATCCACTATGGAGGCTGACTGAAATCTTATTCGGCAGCTCGGCTTTACAAACAAGGAACGTAGTCATGGCGAAATATCTCCGTGATCTTGTTTCTTTTTACATTTTGTGTAACAAGAGTTAAAAGATTTTCATCATCAAATTCAGAGATATTTAGACTACGTACGCGTAATATAAATATATATTTCATATCGCCTCAAACAAACTCATGGTATCTACCTTTTTATGTTAGTTTCTATATCACATTTCTTTAAAACGATAATAGAAGATAAAAATACTAATCACTATTATTATACGAGATTTGACTATGTCATAGTTGTAGAAGGTGACAAGTCAAACCGCTGCTCTTTGCTATACAAATTTGGGAACGCCGTGTTAAACCTAATTTTATGAACCTATACTGCTAGATGGGATGGCTTTACATTATATACTTAACTAAAACGTAAATTATGGAGATTTATTTTTCGCTATGGCCCATGAAACGACACCTATCGCAGTAGTGCACATTTTTCGCGCGCTTAGTATTTTGATGGTAAAAATGTAAAGTACTGCTAATATTTTATTAACGTTGTTTAAACTATAGATTTTGCTATAGATAAATTAAGTAAAATATATAAAACTCCTAAAAGTGCTAGTTAATATAGGTATAATTAGCACCAGGAGCCATGTGACATGTCTATATATATTGTATTTTAAATTATATCGGTTTTTAGGTGTCACTCTTTACTAGTTCTAGTCTTTCTTCCATTTGCACGAGGGAAGAGAAGTGGCTGAAGTCGAAGAATCAAATCAATAATGCTCCTAATTAGCCGCGGCATCAGATAAATGCGTCTTTAACGTTCTTTGTTAAAAATAGCTCATAACAACTTCAAGTTTCGTCCAATTACCCAATTACAAATACTTGCGATATAGATTCTGATGAATAAGATTTCTCCGAAACTGTGGCGACCATGGCCGTTGCATTACGGTTGAAACTGTTAAGTTCATTACGCTAATAATAGACCAGGTGAAGTTTGGAGTCAATTACGTAGTTCCAAGATATTTTTTATGAGACACGGGGCAAACGAGCAGGTAAATAGTGAGTACCGCCGCTCATAGACATTTGCAAGACTACGTGTCTTGAAGACACGTCGTTGGCCTTTAAGGAATAAATGCTATTTTCTTGAAGACCTCTAAGTCGCATCGGATCGGAGATACCGAGGGAGGCAGCTGGTTCCAAAGTACAGTTGTACGCGATAAAAGGTGGCGTTTAAACGACATTGTTGTGAATTTACGGACGTCAATAAAGTTTAATCTACATTTGTAGAAGAAACGACACTAACTATAAAAGAAGGTATCTAACATATTGAGAGTTATATTATAACGCATTATGATAACTTTTTCGAAAAAGTATAACGTCGACTATGGCCAATTTCCGGGTATCGGTTGTTCGTGACGGTGTGCGCACGCATAGTAAAAAAATATTCTCATTATTTTTCCCTAACTAGCGCGTTAGGCAAAAATAAGAAGTATAACTTCAAGAAGAGTCCGTATTTTAGCACGCATTACGTTAAAGTAACCTCAAAAATATTTAAACATACAAGAGTACTCGCGTGAAGAGAGAATATACTTTGAAATGCTAAGAAGTGAATATGCATAGAAGCAGTAAGAGGTAGAAACATGCTGGAGTATGATATGGAACCATGTTGTAGTAAGATGTAGAACCATGATGCAGTAGGAGGTAAAACCATGCTGCAGTAAGATGTAGAACCATGCTGCAGTAAGATGAAGAACCGCGCTGCAGAAAGTGACGGAATCACATTGCAGTAAGGGGCGCTACTTCTCAGTTGAATCGGGCCAACACAACCTCTCGCGCGTATAACCGCCTTGAAACTTTAAAAGTGATACCTATTCCGTCGTCGTTTGTGCGGTTTTTGTTTAGCCGGTGGCTCATTAACCATTCTCGTTGGTTGTATGCCGGTCCGGTAATTCTGCCGGTGCTTAATTACCTTATCTCTGACATCTGACACCGGCTGATCCGCAACACACAAATCCTCTCGACGCCTCTGAGGTGTTGAATAAAATCAACAACATATTATGTAAGGTCTGAATTGTATACAGTGATTTCAAGAATAAATATCGTCATCATTATTTTTCAATTGAGGGTAATATACGAATATTTACACGTAGTACGTACAGTCTGTGAGTAGCAGGTGGCTTGGGGTAGATGATGTGAAGCAGTGTAGTGGTGAAGGTTTGAAAAGAAAATTGCGTTTCTTTCGCCATTCATTCCTTTTGCACGTGACTCAAGTCATTGATTCGTTTCAAATTCTATGTTATGTTCTAGTTTATGTTATTTATTTACTATGGCGATTATCATAATAAATAAACATCAAAACAGCATCATGGGGTGCCATTCGTAGAGCTTAAGCTGTGGGCGATCACCATCTAACCATTAGGTGTCTAGGTCACTCAGATCAAGCCTGAAATTAACTGAATGTGTATCGCCACAAGTCATGAGGCTAAACCTGAAATTGAATTTTTTTTTAACTGTCCAGTACCAACTCAAAAATTCTTTTCGATGAAGACATCAGTACGCCTCTCTTGATCATTAAACACATAGGCGACCGCTCAAGAACACAAATGAGGTGTCGTAGTACGCCTCTCTTGATCAGTAAACACATAGACGACCGCTCAAGAACACAAATGAGGTGTCGTAGTACGCCTCTCTTGATCAGTAAACACATAGACGACCGCTCAAGAACACAAATGAGGTGTCGTAGTACGCCTCTCTTGATCAGTAAACACATAGGCGACCGCTCAAGAACACAAATGAGGTGCCGTAGTACGCCTCTCTTGATCAGTAAACACATAGACGACCGCTCAAGAACACAAATGAGGTGCCGTACTTGGGGAAACTGTATGGAAACCAATGATTATGGAAACGCTCAAAGACCTCATAACGCTTCTTTCAATTTTCAAGGTAGCTCTCCTTCATTAGAGCTCATGGTCATGGTGTCTCCTTATGTAGATTACAAAAAAATTACACCAATAGATAAATATTTCCATTATGCAAATTCATTAAATACCTACCAAAAGCATTATTTTGGTAAAGCAATTTTTGTTCTCATCCCAAAGGAAGATTATGTACTCGTTCCAAAAATACAAGACTTTTTTAAAATATTATACTTACAAATATCCATATATTCTGCCAATGGCAGTTGCATATTATAAGAGAAACAAAATTAAAAAAACATTTCTTCACTTTTGTTATTATGTAGATTACAAAAAAATTACACCAATAGATAAATATTTCCATTATGCAAATTCATTAAATACCTACCAAAAGCATTATTTTGGTAAAGCAATTTTTGTTCTCATCCCAAAGGAAGATTATGTACTCGTTCCAAAAATACAAGACTTTTTTTAAAATATTATACTTACAAATATCAATATATTCCGCCAATGGCAGTTGCATATTATAAGAGAAACAAAATTAAAAAAACATTTCTTCACTTTTGTTAGAAATGGCAATCGGCCGTCATAGATTAACAGCCATTGCTGCCAATGTCCAAGTTGACAAGAGCACTGATCTTCAAGATTGATCGGTTTCAAACTTATGCTAAAGTGATGAGATTATAATATCTTGTTTGAATGTAGATAATCTAACGAACCCGAAAGGGAAGGAGGTGGAGAAGTGGGCGGTAGCTGCCGCACTGTCCCTCCTCAATACGTGGACGGTCCACACCGTGCGTGCGATGGTCGGGAGGTTCCGTAGTGGACGTCACTTTCGCCACGCCGGCCATCGCGCGCAGAGTGGAGGGGTGGAGGGTGGAAACGGAGGTGGAGACGCTCTCGGACCACCGCTATATAAGGTTCGAGGTGTCTCCGACCTCCGTTCGTCCGACGTCAACGTCGTCGTCGTCCAGGGGGAAGGGCCGGTTTCCGCGTTGGGCTCTCACTAGGCTCAACCGGGAACTGGCAGAGGAGGCCGCCATCGTCGGCGGATCTATCGGAGCGGCCATGCCGCCCTGCACACCGCACTCTACTGGTGGACGGCCGAATTGTCCGGCCTCCGGGCCGCCTGCAACGGGGCCAGGAGGCAGTACACCCGGAGCAGGCGGAGACGACCCCAGGACGTCGAAAGGGACGACAGGCTGCGCAGGATCTACGTGGATAAGTTGAGGATCCTGCAGCAGACCATTTGCCGAGCCAAGGAGGAGGCCCAGCTGGAGCTCGTAAGGGATCTCGAGAGGGATCCCTGGGGCCGACCGTACAAATGGGCGCGGCACAAGCTCCGCGCCCCGTCGGCCCCCATCACAGAGACGCTCCAGCCGGACCAACTGGGGAGGATCGTCGGGGAATTGTTCCCCGACACACCCGTGGGCTTCACGCCCCCCAGGATGGCTCGGCAGACGTCGGACGAGGAGGAGGGTGTTCCGCCACCCGTCACGGAGGCTGAAATGGAGGCGATTCTGACTCGCCTCCAGAGTAAGAAGAGGACACCGGGTCCAGACGGGGTGCACGGGAGAGTGCTGGCGATATCTCTCGTGCACCTCGGGGATAGCCTCCGGGAAACGTTTGACCGCTGCCTGCGGTCTGGTCAGTTCCGGGGGGCATGGAAGGAGGGTCGGTTCTGCCTACTTCCAAAGGCAGGGCGGCCCATGGACTCGGCTTCGGCAGTTCGACCGGTGGTGCTGCTGAACGAGACCGGGAAGGCCTTAGAACGGATTGTGGCCTCCCGTCTCGTTCAGCATCTGGAGGAGGGCGCGGGACCCGGACTCTCAGAGTCGCAGTTCGGGTTCCGAGCACGCCGGTCGACCATCGATGCCCTCAAGCGACTGCGGGCGGTGACGGGTGAGGCGGAACGCAGGGGGGAGGTGGTGGTCGCGGTGTCGTTGGACATCGCGAACTCTTTCAATAGCCTCCCGCACAGCGTGATACGGGAGGCACTGAAATTCTTCAGGGTGCCTCCCTAGCTCGTGAGGCTGCTGGAGGCGTATCTCTCCGATCGCAGAGTGGCTCTCGAGAGCCGGTCGGAGTCCGTGGAGTGGCGGCGAGTCGGGCGCGGCGTCCCGCAGGGTTCCGTTCTTGGACTGATCCTGTGGGACGTCGGCTACGACTGGGTCCTGCGAGGCCGTCTCCTCCCCGGGATGGGTGTCATCCGCGTAGCAGATGACACCCTCGTCTATGCCCGGGGACGAGACTATAAGAAGGCGGCGCGGCTAGCCGAGGTCGGCGTTGACCTCGTGATCAGCCGCATAGAGAGGTTAGGGCTTCGGGTCAGACTAGACAGGACCGAAGCCCTCCTCCTCCGCGGGACCGGCCGCAGAGAACCCCCGCCGGGGGCCGCTCTGCAGATCGGAGAGGAGAGGGTTAGGTTGAGCCCCCACATAAAATATCTGGGGCTCATCCTTGACGGAGGGTGGACCTTCGGCCTACACTTCGCTATGGTGGGACCGTAGGTCGTGAAGACGGCGAGTGCGCTGGGCAGACTCCTCCCGAACCTCGGAGGACCCAGCGCCACCTGCAGGCAGCTGTACTCCGGTGTCTGTCGGAGTATGGCGACGTGCGGTGCCCCGGTTTGGGCGGATCGTCTCACTGCGAGGAATAAGGCCCATCTGCGCTCAGCGCAGAGGGTCGTCGCAGTGAGGTCGATCCGGGGGTACCGTACGGTATCGTGGGCTGCAGCGACAGCCCTAGCCGGCGATCCCCCGTGGGAGCTCGTGGCGGAGGTTCTGGCCGAGAGCTGCTCCTATATCTCGGATAGGACCCCGCCGACGTCATCGGCATACTGTAGAATGTTGCAAAAGGGAGTAACTGACTGCTCAAGATCCGAAGTGTAAATGTTATATAATAAGGGGCTGAGGACTGAGCCTTGGGGAAGACCTTTCCATACATGTCTCAAAGACGAAAGACCTCCATAACGGATCTCTATTGTTCTGTCCATGAGTGAGCTGCAGATGAAATTAAACAATTTCTCTGGGATGTTCAGCTTAAACAATTTGTTTCTGAGCAAAGGAACATAAGAAAAAACATAAGAACCACGTTACCATATGCAGCTTCTATATCTAAGAACACACCAATGAGGAATTCATTCTTAGAAAATGCTATGCAGATGTCAGTGGAAAGGATGGCTCAGCTATCACTAGTACTCAAACCTTTTCTGAACCCAAATTGGGATTTAGCCAGCAAGTCATTACTTTCCACGAACCATTCAAGGCGGGCTTTAATAATGCGTTCCATAATTTTAAATAGGCAAGAGGAAAGGGCAATGGGACGGTAAAAAGAATCTAAATTTGGATCTTTACCAGACTTAAGTACAGGAAGTAACTGGTTTTTCCATGAAGGAGGAACATAACCCAATTGAAAAAAAATATTAAGGAGATTTAGAAAGAATGATTTTGAATCAGAGCCAGATTTTATGATAAAGACATAAGGAATGCCATCTAGACCAGGAGAAGTATTTCTAAGGATATCCAAAGAAGAAAGAAGTTCTGATATTGAAAATGGATCCTCAAATCTGTTACATGCAGTACGTCGGGACAGTGTATGGATTGATAGAGAATCCTATGGGGGACACTTGGCGGAGCTAATTTATCTACGAAGCCTTCATACCAAAGATTTGGGGCATTGCTTGGTAAATCTCTTACTAAGAAGGCACGGCGAAAACGTTTAATTTGTCTCCATAATAAAACTGCAGGGGTACGTGGGCTAATAGAGTTACAGAAGGATAACTAACCAAATCTCTTCTTTTTTTTAAAAAGACGCTTTGCCAAGGCTGACATTCTTTTAAAGATAAGGAAATTATCCATTGTCATAAATAAACAATATGTTTCCTCAGCTTTTTTCCTTTGGTGAACCATGGCACTACATTCCGCATCCCACCAAGGTGGAGAAGGTTTAAATGGGGAATGTTTTTTGAGTGGGATGTTTTTATCTGCTGAAGACGACAGACATGAAATGAAGTTATCATAACAGACCTCTATATTTCCGATATTAATGATAGGCAAAGAACTCACACTAGAATAACAATCAGTTGCAAAGAGATCCCATTTTGCTTTTGAGAGTTGATATTTTAAAAGAGGAGTTTTATTGAAAGTATTGAAAGAAATAGAAGGATTGGTAATAAGAATAGGAAGGTGATCACTACCACAGGAATAATGTAAAACTCTCCAATCTAAAAGAGAGCTAAGATTTGGGGAGCAGAAGGATAAGTCTACTGCACTAGGGTTCTGATCAGGGCGGGTCCTACGAGTAGGACTACCATCATTTAATAGACATATATTTAGCCTGTCAATAATATCCACCAAATCACAGCCAAAGGAGTCATAATGTACACTACCCCACATAAGGTGGCGGCAGTTAAAATCCCCTAAAATTAGGAACTTACCAGATAGGGAAGAGAAAAGAGGAACTAAATCACTAGATTGGACTAAAGAGGGATTAGGAATATATATCAGGTGTACAGAGACATCCTGAATTAAGGCAGCAACAGCATTAATACCAGAAGGGATTTCTGGAAGAGACAAACGTGAAAAAGGAAGGCCTGATCTTATGATCAGAGCCACACCTGCATAACCATCAGCTCTGTCATCTCGGAGACATGAAAAGCCCCTTATCCGAAACTGGGAGTTGGGAAGCAGCCATGTCTCCGAAACAGCAAATACAAGTGCTATATGCAGATTATATAAATTAAAAATTTCATGAACTTTAGGACGAATACTTTGTGAATTCCATTGAATTAGTGGGAACTTGGATGACTGACATGAGGTGGCTAACTTTATTGGAAACGTGGTCGGGTAAAGGGAAATCGTTCATTTTAGAAAGCACATTAATAAGTAAATCAATAAGTTTCAGCATAAGGTTGTCCCCAGACTCCTTTGTTCTTTGTTGGGCAGTCCCATTGGCAGAAGATGGGAGATCTCTTTGAGCTATGATGGCCCCATGAGCTCTACGGTCGTATCCATGAGAGGAAGCTGGTTTTCGAGGTTTAGGAGAAGAAATTATTGTACGGCGGTAAGATTGGGAAGGTTGGGAAGGCTCTAAGTGATCTAAGGTCAAGGGTATTTGGGATCTGGGAGGGGGAGAGAAAATAGTACGAGCAACATCAGAATATGCTCGGTTTATTGCAGGGAAACGTGATGCAGCTTCTATATATGAAATATTTTCTTGGGCCATGGTGGATTTGATAGATTTCTGTCTGTTATGTTCAGGACAACACTTATCTATGGAGAAGTGTGATCCTTCACAGTTTGAACACTTGGCTTCAAGTGAAGTGACATTACATGATCTACTTGTGTGTTCTTTGGTACATTTGAAGCACTTTGGTTTTGATTGGCATTTGTCAGCTACATGACCAAGACGACAGCAGCTAAGACACTGGATTGTGGGGAATTGGTACAGTTCTATTGGTAAGGCAGTGCATAGACCAGTGTTTCCCAACCTTTTTTTAGGCCATGTCCCACCTTAACATTTAATAATTAATTTAAAAATTGTTTTGTTCCCTTAAGAAATATAAATAATAAATTTTAGGAAGAGGTCACTATGAAATTGTTATCAAAACATCGTAAGTAAAATTTTAAGACATATAATGAAAAACTGAAATTCAAAATAATTTTAATATTGATTTTTTATATTCTTATTTAATATTGATAATTTTATATTATAATATTGATTTTTTTTATATAGTGCGATCCTTGCGCTTGATGCTTGCTGCACAGAGATTTTATATTAGGTTCCAATTTACTTAGCTTTAATCTCAAGTCTCCACGTTGTGTTATATCAAGTCGATTTCTTTTTTTTATCAGTAAATCTTTTACAGCACTAAATCCACATTCAGCTAAATATGAAGATGGAAACGGTTGTAAAAGTTTTCTTGCACTTTTGGTTGCATTTGGGTATTTAGTTTCAGTTTCTTCACAAAGCCATGCCATCGCTCCTTTTATATCAAATAAAGTTTTTACGGATTTATCATTTTGCAATTCTACGAGTTCTTCTTGATACTGCATATTTGATATGTCAGACAAATCTACTAAGATTGGCTGCATCATCCATGTTGGGAAATCAATTTGTTTTAAATCAGAAAATCTTTCTTTTAAATCAGCAGATAGAATATTCAAATGATTGACAGTTACAAGTAAAGCGGTATCAGTTACTTCACATTTTTGGAGCCAATGAAATTGTTCAAAGTTTTTGTTGTTAATGTGTTTCTGATATAACTCTATATTGGTAATGAAACCAAATATCATTTGTTTTTGCATCGACAAGTGTTTTTTTTTGCTCCTTGAAGTTGCTTATTTAATATACTTAGTTTTTCAAAGATATCGGCTAAATAACTTACAAGTGCTTTACCATCGATTGTTAACAGATACTTCATTTCAGGTTTGTCGCTTAAAAAATCACTAAGAGTATCAAACAGTTGCATAAATCTTTTCAAGCAGTTGCTTTTGGATCTTACTTCAGTATGAAGTAAAAGTCTCACATGGTCTTCATTTTGTTGTTCACAAAATAACTTGAAAAGACGTTCACATTTGGCACTAGCTTTATTAGCATTAACACACTTTATTACTGTATGTAGTACTTCATTTAGAACAGGCGAGATATTTTTAGCTACCAAGTTTTCCTTATGAATAACACAATGTACAATAATCATTTCTGGATTCGCATCTTTCATCAATTTTAAGCAGCCATTTTTCTTGCCCATCATGTTAGAGGCGCCATCTGCAGCACAAGATGTCATAATTTTCATTGGTATATCATTGACATCTAAGTAGTTTTTTAACTTATTATATATATCTTTGGAGGTAGTGATGCTTTCTAATCCTTTATAGAACAGCGTTTCTTCAGTAAAATGCCCTTCATCAATATATCTTACATACGTTATCAATACTGCCTCACTGTCTCTCAAAGTTGATTCACCCATTTGTACTGAGTAATTTCTTGTTTTCAGCTTTTCAACAAGTTGTTTTTCGATATCCTCATCCTCACTCATTTCGTCTATTCTTCTGCTAACAGTATTCTTACTGAGTGGCAGAAGCTTTTACATCTTTGTCACCTTTTTCCAGAAACGTTTTAAGAAATGCTGATATTGACGGTTTTATCAAATCCTCTCCTATAGTGTGATTTTTTCCAGTTTTAGTGATTATTAAAGAAATTTGATAACTAGCCTCAGAAAGACGATTATTTGTTAAAGAACGAGCAGTAAATAGAGACTGTAATGTTGTTCTTTTTCCAAACTTTACTCTTAAAGTTTTAAAGTAACTCAAATCTAAATTTATATGAGCACTCTGTTTCGCCTTCAAATGCGCCTCAAGACGACCTCGTTTCATTGATTCGTTGGTCAAGCATTGCTGGCATACAAGACAAAACGGCATCCGCTCATCGTGGACAGCGGGTATGAACCCAAATTTTAAATATTCCTCCGAGTATTGACGAGTTTTTTATTGTTTGTTCCACTCATTTTATTATGGGCTAAAAAATCAATTAAAACACAATATAATAAAATATGTGTTAAAATTAATTCAATATGACAGAGTAAACGTATGACGCAAAGAAACATATTTATTTAAATTATATACATAATACGATTACCGATATTTTTTTCACTTGACAAAAATTTCTGGAAAGTTAAATGCTCCTAAAATTAAAATAAATATAAATAAAATCAAAAACTTACCAATTATATCTATACAATATTGTTGTTGGTGGGTGTTAAAATAACAATAACTAAATAATAATTATATAAATTTATTTAGAATATAACGACTTAAATACTTTTATATACTGAAAACTGTTTGTGTATCTTGAGCGAACGATGTCGACTATATTACTGATCGTGCTATGATGTGCATCACGCAGTCCTGAGTTGTGTGTGCATGTGAGTAATACGACATAAGCTTAACTGCTACAACATATCTAAATATATTTGTTAAATCAACGATTACTTGACGCCTCTAATTACCTAGTTGATATTTTGGTAACGTCAAACGAAATTATACCTAATAATTATTTACAGCATTTTTTTAAGAATTTGCCTTTTTTGTTGAATTTGTCACCGATATTTAGCATTGCATTTAAATAACCCAAAGCGAAAGGGTTAAAATCGTGTCGAGTCCATTTTAAAATCGCCCCCCTTAACTATCAAATCCCCCCCTGTGGGGCGTGGGTCCCACGTTGGGAAACATTGGTATAGACAGAAAACTCTGGATGGAAGAACCTGACCATTAAATGTCAACACAACTGAGCCAGTTGGGATCCAAACAGTATTACCATCAATTCCGGATTTTCGGTTAAGACGCCTAGCCTTTAGAATGTATCCGCAACCATCTGGGACATTAGTACTACTAATAAATTCGTCCATGGACATTTCTGTGGCAACATTTTGGACGACACCCATACGAGTAACATTGTAAGTGGGAACAGTGGTCGTGAACTTGTTTGATAGTAAAACAGGATTAGAGAGAAACTCATTGGCAGCTTTTAGTGACGAAAATTCTACACTAATCCTATTTCTACCAACCTTAGCTATTCCGTCTAAGGATGGTCTTCTGAGTGGGAAACATGCTCAAATGCAATGCTTCCGTCTAAGGATGGTCTTCTGAGTGGGAAACATGAAACATGCTCCGCTAAGGATGGTCTTCTGAGTGGGAAACATGCACAATGAACGGTCCTATATATGCTTCTGTATACTTCTTGGACTCTAATAAACTTGGGTGATTGTACACCTGTTGTACATGGGGGAAAAATCCTTTTAGGCAGAGGAGCCTGAACCTCATCAAAGGCATGTGACCGTTTGGTACTTTGGGATGTATGTTCCATAACCTCCCCCGGCAACAGCCCAAGTGACCAGTCCCCGGAGGAGGTCACAGAGGCAGGATCAGGAGGCTCGAGAGGAATCGACATGTTCGTCGTCAGCAATCTTTAATAGGATAATATTAAAGAGACTTACCTTTCACACACAAATACACAAAAGCAACACGAAGCATCGACAAATTACGAAGATCAATCACAAACACGTGCTATCATCAACTTTCAATGTTTTATTTGTAATTTGTACCTAAAAAAAAAACATTTGACATATAATTCTCAGTTTCTTCATAGGCTATATTTCTTAGTTGTTGTTTTTTTGACAGCTGTATCATAAAGTTTCGACTTTCAGGCATTTAGAAATAAATAGTGGTATGCTCAAAGCTTTTGATTAATGTTTACAATTTATACGTTTATTGTTGTGATTAATTTACTATTATATTTCATTATAAAACGATTATAGAATTGAACAAACTTAATAAAATGGAAGATGTCCCATGTCTAGTAGCCTGTAAGCCGTTAAAATCAGAATTTATTAATTTGAGGAAAATACGCCTTACTTCAGCAGAAGCAAGTATTCCCATTTTTTTATTAGATGAATTCTTATAAAATACTTTATACATTGATTGCTTTTAATTTTTATAAAACTGAACAACGGTTTTTGTCACTGAAAATATTAATTGCACTGAAGGTAAATAAAGGAAATTCCATTTGATTTTCATCTATTTCCAAAGCATTTAATAAATATAACAAGGTGTATTACAATAGTTTGTGATTCATTATAGGAACGACAGAATATATTTATACTAGATCCCTCGCTTATTAAGCAGTTAGTACCTAGGCCTAACTTATTGTATCTACTATAAAAAATACTTTTCTCCTTCAGTTTACTGTTGGTCGCTCACTCAACAATGCTGCTGTTATACCATTTATTGCCATCTCGAGAAATCATTGTAAAATACAAAATGTAGGCAATGATTGGATTATACATGACCTAAGTTCCTTAGGTATTGAAATAAATGGTGTCACTGTGGGTAAAGGTAAATCGCAAAAACTAGAAGATGGTGATGTTATAAGCATGGAACCTTCCAAGGAATTTATTTATAAATTTGTTCACCAAGAAATACCATCAGATTATCCCAGAAAAAAAATGAAAATATTACCCCAAGATGACATGATTAATGATATGAAAATCAAATTTGAACAATCACAAGATTATGCTGTAAAGAACCTTGAGATGCAAATTCAGAATGCCAAACATATTCAAACCACAAACATCCTCCTCAAGGAACAATTAGAATCAAACATGTTGAAGAGAATTAGTCAAGTGGAAGATAAATTTGCTATGCAAATTGAAAATTTAAAGGGGGAAAAGTT